>QVNW01000020.1:0-107867 GCA_014825475.1 Pseudomyrmex flavicornis
TTCCGCACATACACCCTGCGAAACGGCTCGGTAGACCGTATATTCTTTCTTAGTTTATTACTTCATGAGTCTTTATTAATTTGTTAAAGATTAATATTATTATTTTAATAAAAAACGAACTGCATTCACATATATTATAATGCAAATACAGGTGGTCACGAATTTACATTTGCAATTAACATATATCATTTCGTATCAAAACACGTTTTCCTTGACGAAGATGTCAAAAGAACTAGAATTTTCAAAACGTTGATATTTTAAAAGAAAAAAGTATAATTTATTATATTATTGAAAAAATAAGCAAATTGATTTCTTCTTTAAATGCGACTCAAAAAGAGAGTTTAAAGTTTAATTTTTTACATACAGATTTTATACTTGTACACAAAAAAAACACAAAGAATCTTTTAATTTCGCGTTTAAATATTAAGATTAAAGTTACGTAACACTAAAACAAACGCGTAAAAGTGAGTTTGAATTCGTTCTCGCTGCGTGCATTTTCTCGTCGTTCTCTGTAAACAGTTCAGCGAAAAAAATTTATATTGTAAACTATAAAACATGTCGCAAGAAATACCTTAGCGCAAGTCGTATTCGCCAAGCATTTCCATCTTCAACAGAACCGTATAATTTGAAATCCGTTAACCAAATCGTATATTCTTAAACCGAACAACTGCACAGGTGCGTTATCCGTTTCACTTAACTACTTGGCCATCACTTGACGCAGCAGATACCGACAGCACAGAGTAAATGCGTTCTCGAAAAAAATAGTCGAACGCACACACACACACACACACACACACACTTATACATGTACCCTGAATTCTTATGGCACGGAACTGCATTCGGATAACCGTGATAATTCGTCGTTTCACATCGTTAAGACCTGAGTTCGGGCCCGCTCGCAACCACGAGATCTCGGTTAATTATGAATAATATAATTAGACGGGATTCTCTCACATGGTTTATAGTTTCCCTTTTGTGGGACCGACGATGAGGCAGAAAGAGCGAACAGCCGGCGAAACACGACGACTCACTCCGCGGCTGCGACCACGAGCGGTGTGATTGAAATAATAGCTCGTGTGAAATTTAGAATCACGCCGGAGATGAGAACATGTAATCGTGATGTAATTCTCTTAAGTGTGTGTTGCCTTATGTACTTATTATTCAATCAGTACTGTTTTGCGTAAAATGTCATTCTTTTATTACTTCTTCTTATTTTTTCCCTTTGCTATTTTCCACAATAAACTAAAGCACATCTTATGTAAAATCAACTTTATTAGTGTTTCTTTAACACTTTTCTTTCCCTTTCTATATCAAATCAAACTTGTGTCGAATTTTATATCGTAAACATTATCACTTACGAGCAAACTATATGTGTTATCATATTCGTGAGAATACATTTTGTTTTTTAATAAGATGAGTAAATATGTGCATAAATTAAAATAATTTTATAAAATTCCAAGTTTAAAATAATACATAGATTAATGAATTTAGTTTAGATAACATAAACTTTTTGTTTGAATATAAAAATCTATTTCACGACGAATTGAAATAAAATACGCTGCCGTTTTTGTTTTCAAATTTAATATCACAAAGTAGAGTACTCATGTTTGAAGTCAAATCAAAATTCAGCAGCAATAATGTTTGGAAACTTTCTTTTGAACATAGCAATCATAACAATTCTTCTCCAATTCGTGTGCGTGTGTAGAATTACATTTAATGTCGCTTTTAAATCACGCACACAACATTATAAAAAAAACTTTTTAAATATCGCTCGTATTTCATCGTCATATTTAATCTTAAAGATTCACAAATTACATATTTAGTCGCAACAAAAAAACTAAATAAACATAAATTCTTGCGCCAAAGAGTAACAATAATCATATGACATTCTTTCGTCGGTCTCACCTGATAGCCGATCCGACGAAAAGATCTATTCAGTGAAGAATTTGCTGAATCATCTTCATCAGTTTCTTCTTCTGGCGAACATTTCGTTTCTTAAAAAAAACACAATAATGCGATATCTATTGCCGTATGATTTTTTTTAATACGAGCACTTATCACGAAAATTGAGCGCTACGACGATAACAAGTGCCAGATAGATCCCATCCAACCAAGCGATCATGAAGAACTGAACTCAGAATTGTCTGTTCGTCCGTTCGCCGACGGTTCTCATTGGGGCGCAGAACCGTGACAAGACGAATTGGCGCCCTTGGCTAAAATGTATGTACATATATATATGTTTTCCAATTACAATTAGTATTTCTTATGCATATATCAGAAGTCACGATTGTAGTTTATTTTAAAATTTTTGTTAGTTTTCTGTAACTCGCAATAATTTCGTATCTTAATGAGAGAGAAAGAGAGAGAGAGAGAGAGAGAGAGAGAGAGAGAGAGATGCATCTAATAATTACAAAATATATTGATACCTATATTTGATATTAAATATCTAGGAAAACATGCTTCATATGTGGACAAATTATACATGTAGTTATATATATAATTATAGTTATATATATAATTATATATAATCACATATGAATTTCAGACGGTCTCATATATGATTATATTTAATAATATTCATCATCAAATATAGAATTTGTCCATATGTAAAAAACTTTTTTTCTAAGTTATTTAGAAAATTCATTATTAGAACATTAAATTTAGTTGCACAATTAAATGCTATATAAATTGCTAAATAAGTGAAAAACTAATTTGTACATGTAATACAAAATAGAAGAACGCTTAATATGTTTTATTTACAAAAACTGTAGCAATAGTCCGCAGTAATATATTGAATAAGAGCACACTATCGACATGAAGAATAATCGACTTTCGAAAGATCGAAAAAATAATCGATTTTTAACTAAAAAAAAAAAAGAAATGTATGTCGATTAATCGATCGAAATTGACCGTTCCCACTTTTCGCACAACGCACAACTCCAGACAACTGACAGCCGGAGTTAATACTTGACTAGACTGGAGCTGATCGCAGCTAACCGGAGTAATCTCCGAGTGGCTGAGTGGGTTTAAGGTTTAAGTATTATTTTGGTCGCAATCTCGCGACATACATACAGTGCTGATTTTCGGATACACACGCTTGTGTACATCGTTTTATCGCGTGCGATCTGTTCGCACGGTTGGAATAATCGAGAAATCAGTGTGAGTCCTCTTTTGGTTAGGAAACGCCGAAAACGCGATACCGCTACGTGTACTGCACAAGTCATAAATATATTCGAGCTTTAATTTGTATCACTTTAATTTGTACTGCGCATATTCATATACGATTTTGTTTCAAGATACATTATGAATATATTATACTCTTCAATGTATATATCTATATAATTTATTTCGTATATTTGTGTTTATGTGTATTTTGCACAAATATTATATTTGTTGTGTAAATATATGGAATTATTTTGGAATAATATCGATAACATTGTTTTAAGTGATGCATTACCTTTGCATTCTTGTCAAGTTGTAATGCTTACATGCTCGCTACATGTATGATACTTATTTTCAGATTGAAACATGGTAGTGCTTAGCAATTTTATGCCACCACAAGAAGGCATTCGCCATGAGGAGCCAAATACTACGGTTTATATCAATGGCAGGGAAGTTGGGAAGGGTACATTCTATATTACAGAAAGGTAACAAAAATTCCAAATAGTTTTACATAAGTACATCAGTACATAAAAAAACATATGGAATTCTATCAGAAAATTCTCTAAAGTTGAAGCATAAATTAATAAGCGTAACTAGTTATATGTCATCTAATTATATAATTTTGTGTTGTAGTTTGCTTTCTTGGGTGGACATCGACACGCAACGAGGATTTTCACTTGAATATCCCCATATTTCACTACATGCAATTTCACGAGATGAACAAGTTCATCCAAGACAGTGTCTATACATCATGGTGGATGCCAAAGTAGATCTGCCAGGTATATGATTCTTATATATAAACAAAAGTTTTTAGACTTGAGTACAATAGTAACAAATGTTTTATATACTAAAAATATACTAAAAATTGAATTACATTTATCTTTGGGCAGATATGGCATTACCTTTATCATCTGAAAACAGTTCAGAAAATGAAGATGATGACGGTGATACTGCTATAACGGAAATGCAATTTGCACCAGACAACACAAATAACTTAGATTTAATGTTTCAAGCGATGAACACGTGCCAAGCACTTCATCCCGACCCACAGGATAGCTTCTCAGATGGTAATTAAATAAAATAACATTAATTTTGTGACTAACAAGATTTAATTTCTAAAATATTTCTGTAATTAAAGAGGATATTTACGAAGACGCTGAGGAAGAATATGAGGGTGAATATGATGAAGAAGTAGGAGCTGGTGACGCTCCTTGTATCCTGCAGACAGGTATTTTATTCTTGTAAATTTAATCCTTGAAAAATTACGTTATTTATACATTTAAAAATAGTTTTTATTATATGGTCTTCAACTCATTGCATATGGCTCATGAGATATCTTATGTTTAACAAACTCTAGGTCGAAACAAGTTGAGATATTTTATTTTTGTACTTTGATATAATCACATACTAACACTTTTCAGTAAACTTAAAATAATTCTCGGTTTGATTGTGTCAATAACAAAAAAATCCCAGGACAAATATGTGAAATTCGTATAAAGAACTTATTTTTCTCACAATGACTTTCTTGATCCTATCGTGTTTTTTATTTTATATTTTAAATTTATACGCACACACAAGGAGCAATATTATATTTTTAAAATTTTATATAAAGCTTTTGTATTTCTTATTATTAGAACAAATGGGGACCAATCATACAGAAGCAGAGACGGAAGAAGCCATGGACGTTGAAGCGGGTCAATTCGAAGACGCGGAAGAAGATCTGTAAGAAACGATGAATAGACACAGACATGCATTTAGTGTTAATTTATACTATCAATTTCGTATATGTATTTCGGTAGATACGTGACATTGTTATTGCAAAACTTACGGCCGAGCTATTAAACGTTAAAGCACTCCTAAACATTTATTTATATTCATTTTGTACATGATGATAATTTCCTAGATAAAAATAAATAATTATACATGAACAGAGTGTTGAATGTTTTATTTATTTTGTCTTTCCAATAGAAATTGTAAAAGTAACATTCAATTACAAATGTAATTTATATATAATTGTTTTCCAATGAAATTGAGATTGTTCTCTGTTTATAATGACTGCTATGTCGCATTTTTTAAAGTCTGTGATGTTTTACGTATACAGCAATTTGGTTACATAATGTTCGATAAACTGACTACTTGCATGTGACGATCTTATCTATTCAGAAGTATCACTGTAATTTTGTAAAAAATGATGAATTGCATTGTGACAATGGACAAAACTTGCTTGGCAATCAACATGTTATACAATATCATTTTAAAAAATTTATATGAAGAAATATTAATTCATATAGTCTATCACAACATATCTTTTGTTGAAAATTAAAATAATCATGAAATAGAAATTTGTAAGATATTCTAATAATATTCACACACAAATTATCGCTACTATAATAAATGATACAATGTCGGTTGTGTTTCTAATAGTATGATAAGTACACCATACGTTTATCAAAGTATCGGCAGTGTATTGAGTCAAAATCAATCAATTTTAATCATATTTATGAATGTTGTGGCCAGAAAAAATAAATTTTATACGTCTACATCGGAAAAGTGCGCCTGCTCGACAAGTCCCGCGACTAAAACTCAGTCTCATCAACTCCTGTTAACTTAACCAGCCGGATTACTCTATTGAAATTGATCAATTGATTAATTGTTTTTTTAAGAATTGATCAATCACAGTTGATTACAATTGACTAGTTAAGTCAAATGTTAGTAAGACCGATCTAAATTCTTTGATTCATTTAAATGCACTTACAAACACGCATGTCCTTTGTACATATAATACAACAATTAAAAATTCTGATGCAACGTACCACAATATACGTTCTCAAAAAAGTTTAGTGATACATCGTAACAAAAAGAGCGATGGGGTTTTTTGCAAGTAAATCCGAAATTTTACTTCAAACCCACTCTATTTCTCAACAGAGTATTTTTCATTTTAAACAATAATATTCAATTGCTAATAGACTTTATCGAATTTTCTTCGGACCGAAGATGAGATCAGCATCTGGCGCGCCTTTAGGATGATTATATTTTTGTCGCCGTTCTCTGTTCAGATTTACAGTGACTGGTCGCGTACTTTGGTTCATAGTTTCTTGATAATCTTCCTCTTCTTGCCTCTCGGTAATATTTAATGTTAGTCTCTTGACGCGTTCTTTCTCCTCTTTTTGTTCCTGTTCGCGATTTCTAAGATTCATGGCCAGCTCGGACGATACCGGTACTGCCAGATTCTTGTATTGTTGCTTGTTACCTTTTCTCAGCATCAATACAAAATCCACCGTGCTGTTATCGCTCGGTCGTTCTTGAAGCTGTTCGTACGTCTTCTTTGTACTTTTCACATGCAATGGAACGGAGATGTCGACTTGTTGCGGTTTCACCGAATCCCGCATGCGATCCTGTATATTATCAGACACCATTTTGTCCAATGCTGAGAGAAAATCGTCGTCTTCCGGGCAGCTCAAACGTCGCGGCTTGGATGGCAAGGCTGCGTTTAGTTCTTCGTTCACATCGATGATTACTTCAGTGCCACCTTCCGCGGACAGACTCTGTGACCGATCGCCTTGAGTATTTTCTTGTGTACCCATGGCATCATCTCGCTCCGCGTCAGCTGTCCATTCCTCCTCCGACTGTGCCTCCGAACAATCTTCTGGTTCTTCAAAATGCAGATCGGCTATGCCTTTCGCATCTCCGCTACCGTTTCCAGTTACTGCTGCTTCTTCATCACCCTCCATGATGACACTCATGTCGTTCTCGTTTTCGGTGTCGTCAACGGGATAACCCAAGCCGGGATACAAAACATTCCGCAACTCTTCTATGGCGCATTGCGCCTCTTTGTAGCTCTGGAATAGTTGCATCTTAGGACGCAACATTGTCAATGTGTCTCGATACATGTAGTCTATATCGAAAGGAAATGGATTCTCAGATGTCCACAACGAATCCGTGTACTTGAACCAGAAGTAACTCTGGAAGAACACTAGAAAGTAATCGAGCTTCTTTTTACTGGAGCCACCACTGAAATATTGACCACATGTTTCCAACAGAGTGCACACCAAGCGTATACGAAATAGATGATCAGGTGGATCGAGCGCGCTCGGCATGGAATGGTCCATGGTGACTCCGAAAGTGATTAAAAGATATAACGTTCGGAATATGTCACCGCTCTCGACCATTCGGTAATTATAGAGCTCGCCCAAATATTTAACCATAGCGATGCGTCGTTGATTAAACTTGGGCAAGTTGATCTCCATGCATAGTCGAATGTCTTCGAGTACGCCATCAACTACTTGAGGTCCTATGGTCTCGTAATGGGCCACCAAGCCAGCTAGTAAGCTTCCCATGCAGCGAATATTGGGATACTTTACGTTGTAGGCAGCAGTGAGGCATTTTATAGCGTAAGATGACACGCTTTCGTCCTCCCAGTCGAGTTTGCGCATCAACTTGAGCACCTTGTCGGTATTTGTTTTAGAAAGATCTTGATATAACAGTTTTCTGATGAATTCGTGCATCGGCGGTCTATCTTTTTTCGCAACGCCGATAGTCGATTCGGGTGGATTCACGAAGTAATAAGCGTTCTCGATTATGGTAACGTAGCGCGAGTCAAGCGCGGTGACCGCTTTTTTGCGCATCATTTGCTCTAGATAGACTTTGGTTCTCTGATGCGAGTCCGGCGAGCAAAACAGATATCGGCCGCAGATTTCTAGCAAGTTGCAGGTCATTTCGATGTGATGATGAGTAAAATCTTGCAGCAGCACTTTGAGGCAATAGAGCGCCTCTATTTTTGAATATAGCTTGAACTTGACAAGTTCGCCAATATAGCGGACGACTTTAATTTTCGACTCGATATTGATCTGATCTTTCTTGCGTACGTGATACTTGAAGTCCTGCTTCAGCATCTGACACAGATCGTTACCGATCTCGGGCATCACCGGATAAAGAATGGCCGCTAAACGAGAATAGAAAGGTAACAAATCTTGACGGATCCTGGAGACGCCAAAAAGTGCTTTTACTAGCTTCTTCTTATTGTACTTCGTGTTGAGATTCATCAAGAAATTGATTGCGGCGTTGTCGATCATCCCGCGATTCACACAGTTCGGCAATTGTGTAAGAAAAGCATCGAGCATTATTTTATTACTTGTGTTAGTTACCTGCGGTTCTTCTACCTCTGGTTCCGGTTCTTCAACTTTTTCAGTTTCTTCTAACTCGTCCAAAATAATCTCTTCGTCGAGAGCGTCTTCTGTTAAGGGAGTGTCCTTGAATGTGTCTTTTGCGGTCTCTTTCAAATACGATCCTGGTAGAAAAACCCTTAAGTCTGGAAAATCTTCATAGAAGAGTCTTGTCTCTTCGTCACCCCACATATCCTCTAACAAACTGTTATCCTCTCCTTCATTAATCATCTTCAGTGACTCTTCCGCTTCTGCCTTTGTCTCATTATCTACTGGAAGCTCGGGCATTGGTTCATCCAATGTGTCGGAAAAGCTTTGCACGCTGCTTAACAAACGCTCGTAAGACACTTGAAGAGCCTCCAGTTTTTCCTTCCTCTCCGAACTCAATTCACCTCTAGTTTGCAATATTTTGCGATTTTGCTTTTCAAATGCTTGCAATTCTTTATGCTCTTTAAGCATATGTTTGCATAAAGAATTGTAGTAATCTCTCAGCAATATTCTGACATTTTGTTGCTTGTCTGGCGACAATAGCTTGCTCTTGGGAATCGAAACATTCAGTTTTTCTGACAATTCTCGTACTTTTCTGGGCACAAGACCGGCATAGTCTTCACCGCAGTGTCGACAAAAGCTCAATATTATGCTGGCATTGTTGTGCTCCTCTTTATCCATATTGATTAATACTGTCAATATCGAGCCAAGCAGTGGCAAACCTTGCTTGTGTGTAAATATCCCTGCATTCACCAATTCCGCATAAAATCGAAGATCAACTCGCAATTTACTGGGATTTGCAATTTTATCACCAATCTTAAAAGACAATATTCTCTGCCAATTTTCAAAGAAATGAGTGGAAAATTCGGCATATGTCTGATGGAGAAAACTGCATACTCGAATGGCAGGTCCAACATCAGTCATTTTTATCTTGGCATCTACTAGAGCAGAAGCAACTTCGCTTATGTATTTGGTTAAGTTTAAATTTGTCATGTCTTTTAGAACAGTATCGAGTTGAGTTATGCTGAAGTTCTTTAGCTTTTTAACAAAAGTAGTGTTTCTTTTCAGACTTGAATCAAGTTTGCTGAATGATGCTTCTGGAGGTCTTGTAGGATTTAAATTAGCTGCACGAATTTCTTCCTTTGTTTTGATCCTTTGTTCCGTTTCTCGTACATATTCCATCAAATATTGCTTGTCTTCTTCTGAAACGGCATTTGGATCTTCGACACTCTCCACTTTCTCAGCTATTGCTGCTTCATTTGTAACTTCAGACATTGTAAAATGATCTGCAATGTAACAAGATCACGTATCGTTTATGCTATCGTTATGCTTGTAACTAAATAATACATTTTAACTTATTAAAAGCATGCAATTCTGTAGTTAGATTCATAAAATAATTCAAATATTGTGGAAAATAATAGTCACATGGTCACAAGCATCTGCACACATACAGTTACTATACTTCGATATGTATAAACATGCGCTATATATGACTTACTTTTATATTTATATAGAATATATCGTAAAACTAAAGATCTAAATATCTAATCAGAGCGATCGATTGGCAACCATATATTTCTTTCACTTTTACGTGTGTATTTCGTCGAATTATTCGACGAGGTTATGATCACGGCAGACGACAATTTCTCCTTCTTTGCTGCTTTAGCTGCTATAGCTATAGCAACACTCTCGAACACCCAGATCACTGATCACGGTCCACACTTGTATCTACAATGGAGCACGTGCTGAATTATATTGCATTTAAGTCCTTGCACATAACAAACTTTAGTCGTAACCATGAGGTTGTAAACAAATCAACCAATCACTGACAAGTATTCTTGCTAATGTGAGAGAAAGCTGGCTTGTGATTAGTTGGTTGCTTACGATATCACTACACTTTTTCACCTGCAATAACTTTTATGTCTAATTTGCTATCAATCGTGATTGATGAATTTGATTAAACGCTATTGATCAACTTTGCTACATAACAATCAATTGAAATAATCGTAACTGGTCCCATGGTTCGTTGCGATTCGATAGTTGCGATATCTCGAAACGTAAATATCGAGTAAGAAATTCGATAGTTTTGCGATTCTCGAAATACATGCACTTCGTCATGTATGTACGGCCGCGTCGTGCATCGTGCATCGGACCGCGGAGTTGCATTTGAATCGTTTCGTATTTTTTTGCGATTGCTATTGTCAACAAAAGAATCTCGCGCAAATACTTCATCGTTAGTGTCTTTTTGCGAAATAATAGCGTGTGTTTATAACTGGTCTACATAAGTAATTGCAGATTGCAGTTGGTCGCAGATTTCGCGGAAGCGAGCACTGGTAAAATTGATAGAATTAATTTATTAAGAACTATAGTGATAACAAACTATTTGTAAATATATCATCTTAATCACTTTTTTAATTGACTAAATTTTTATACAAGATGATAAGTCAGTACAGTATACATCAGTTACATAACGATAGGAATGAATACCACAAGATGTCGCTAGACGTCTGTGAAGTTGGCTGCGCAGAAAGTGACAGTTCGCTACTTCAATGCAAGTTTGGAAAGTGCGGTATTTTTCGCGTTTTATATCTTGCTCTATTAATTAATCACGATAACAGTAATTAACGCATCAAATAAGGAGATCCAGGTAATATTATCTCTGCTCGTTGATTGCACGCGTATTGTATACAAATATAATTAGTATTCAAAAAGATGTGATTTAAATGTAGATAATTTTCAACGGAGCTGCACGATTTCGAAAGGAGAAAATTCTTTGGGACGTGCTTAGAAGACATCTTCGGTGAGTCAACAAGCCATTTCTTAATATTTCTTTAAATGTGAAACAGAAGTGTTTTCTATCTATCGTTGTAGAAACAACTTGTGTTATACGACCATCATCACGAGAGTTACGTCGCTTATGGTTGCTTATTTCTTTAAAGACGCGTAAATATATAATATATATGTACACATACGAATAAACCTTATATACTTCTTTCATGAGTTTTCGGCAGTAGGGGATGTATGAATACGAACGTGTACGTAGAGATGTTCAATATATACGGTGTCCGTGATCAACTAATTTTCTTGTGGCACGCGTAAGCAAAATTATAAATTTTTCCAAACTTGACGTAAGATTCCGAGATACAAATTCAATTCAAACACTAAAATTTCTTTTCAAGAATTTTAAGATTTAAATATTTATTGTTATAGAGTATTTATAATATGTTATAATTATTCGCGGAGAATGTAAAATAAAATGTGGAAACGTGGTAATAATTTGAAATTTAAAGTGCGATGTTTATGAAACGCGGAGAGACTCGCGCATTTATTTACAAAGGAAAACGCGATAGCGGAGACACCCTGTATGATCGCACCGCCACAAAGAATCCATAAAGGGTTAGCTGGCGCGTTTTTCGCGACACCGAAGTAGAGACATTTTAAACTGCGACACACTTGTGTTCCTGCGAGCATAATAACGCGCCGCTATTAACCGCGAGCTTGTATTAAGCACTCAAAAAAAAGCTTTCATGCACTTAACGACAAATAATGCGACGAGTGCTACCGAAATCCGTCGTTTCGCGACGACTTTTTCGAAAAATCTATGCTGGCGCGCTCTCTCACACATGCATTTATTGCGTGTTGCTTACAATGAAAACCATTTCTGTCAAATGTACATTTTATCGGGCATTTGTTTCTAAACAAATGTTTATTCAAATGTATATACATAAGTATGAAATGTAACATGGTCTTTAAATGCGTCCAAAGTACAACTTCAAAGTGAGTTTTCATAGTTCAAGTATCACAATTTATTTTCTAGTTTTGTGAGTTTTATCGCAAGTCTTCAGCGTTATTTATCGAGGGGAAGAACACGATAATATGACGCTCACGCACGCAGATCGAGCGTAGCGCGAGAAACGAAGAATTAAATAAATTTTGCTCCTGCGGACAGGGAGTGGTGCTCACCTTCGAGCATCTCCGCGATCTCCGAGATCGGCGCGCTAGGTATGATGCCGCGCGGCAAATGTCGCGTGAAATGCGATTTCAGGTCGCGACGGTGGGTTCTTATTCGATGATTCTCGTTACCCTCGTTACAAGCCGGAAGGGTGGTGAAGAGGAAGGAGTGGCGGGAGCAAATTGCGCGCGAGACCGTGAGAATAAATTGTCTCCAGAAGCGACAATTCTCTTTCCGCGATGAGGTGGCTGGTAAAATGCGGCGGTGAATGAAACAAACGACCTGTTTCGCGTCTACCTTCTCTTTTTTTCTCTTCTTTCCGTCACCAATGTTGTCTCGACGCGTTTTCTCGCGAATATTTAGTTATTGTTACGATACTGTCGCACGTTGTCATACGTGTGAGGATTCCTTAATCCTCGAACTCGTCTTTGTTCATCGGCTACCATATCGATCATCGATTTTAATCTAATCGAGCACGTGAGAAATGTACTGTAAAGGATGTGCGAATCTTAGAGAGAAAAGATAGAAAGAAAATTAGAAAAAAAAAATATTTTTATTAGAAACTTCTCTGTAGAAGTAAGAAAAAGCTGACATTAATATTATTCTTTCGAAAAAGAACTAGCCAGTTTTCGTTCGGTGACTATAGTAGTCGAGCGTTTGACAGATGCTAACTATTAGTCGTTACTCGCTGTAACCCTGAAAGGGTTAAAAGGCGGCCTTGTGAATATGCGGCGTGATTATTCGACGACGTTGGACGCAAAGTTCTCGAGTAGACCAGTCTGCTGACAACTTCTCGCTTGCACTCTAAGAACTTCAAGGGATCGCTCAGCACTCTCTCTTTCTTGTTCTTAAAAGACTTCCTCCCCGGCTAATGGTCTGCCACTTGCGCTTCCGCAACTGGGATGTATATTGTAGTTTCTTCTTTATGGCGCGGAGGAATTTGCGTGCAAACCAGAATGCAACCGGGTAAAGTATAAAGATTTAAGAGATTGTATACTTTCTGATAGTTTTGATGCACGAGAAAATATAATGCGAATAGAAAAGCTCTGATTGCTATTATGTTACAAATATGATTTACGTTATATCGTTGCACGTAATGACAAAAGACAAACTACTTGGTTATAACGTTAAACAAAAAGAAGAACAAAATTAAAATTTGTAATTTTCTTAAAAGTCAAGGAACGTAAATTTTATATACATATGTATATAAAATTTTAAATTTTTACATATATATTGCTTTAATCTTTGATAAAACTAGTCAAGATTATGGACTTGCTTATATTCTCGAGTATATTCGCGTCTGTTTTCTCCGCGACAAATCCCGACATTCTACTTTTTATCGAGTCAAAGCAGATTTTGCGGACAATAGAAAAAAAACCGATGCAGGCGTATGATGATGACACGCTACGCGTAGCGCGACGGACGAGCGAGGAATGTTGCTTGCAAAATTGGTACATGTGCCTTGCTCCCTTCGAAGAGGGAAGGGTGGGATCGAGGAAACAGTAGACGGTGGCGTAAGCGCGAAGATGAAGAAGCAATTATTCTAATGGAGGCTTTGGGAGGATTGTAGCCGAGACAAGTGAGGTAATCCATGAATAATACCTGCACCCCATCTCGGGCGCATTCCTCTTCGCGAACTCCACCTTCTACAGTCATCCTCTCATCGCGATGACGCTTGCCTGTTGTCCTACTCTCACCTGCTGATATTATGCTAAACTCCGGTAATCCTTAAATGCCACCTCAGTCTCGGGCGCTGCGGATAGACTCTGAATGTCTCGCATAACCCATCGTCACCGTTCTTCACACTCCCTTCGTTCTCCTTCACGCTTCGCGAGCTCACCTGTACGAAACTGTCCTTGTTCGGTTTTCGGATAATAACCAAAGGACACATAAAGGTTTTCATAAGGATTATATAGATCAAAATACTTATTTTGAGAAAATGTTTTAAATATACATATGTATAATTAAAATTTCTTTTATATTGTTCTCTTTTTATTATCTTATACATTAATACATTATAAAAAAGAACATTATTATCAATCTAGACATTCTAACAATAGAATGTTTTGAGACCCTTGTTTTGCCTTGTTGTTCAGATCATATTTATCAACTCGCAAAAAACAATCACGAGATTTTTGCAACCTTCTTGACATAAGGTCCAAGTGCGTGTAGAACTTTTTATGTTCAATTCCTTGTTTTTTTGTTTCTTGTACTATATCTGAATTCCAACAATTCAGTCTTCACTTTTTGACCTACTCTTGTCGCCTCTTTATTCTTCGACCTTTCTTCTTTCCCACTGCTACTCGGCTTATAATTCAGAGAGAACACACACACAGTGTCATACTACATATTCCGCAATGCTATTCTTTCTCTTTTTAAAGTCTACGATTGCAGCTGAGGACTTTTTGTGTCCACGATAAAATCGCAAGTAATCATAAAAAGTGGGGGTTGTGAGAGAAAAATTGAAGGCTAAATGAGAGAGAGAGAGAGAGAGAGAGAGAGAGAGAGAGAAAGATGCAGGGTGGGAAGAAGTTGCTACGCGGATTGCATCGTATCAAAAATTGTGCAACTTGTCAAGCTGCTGATGATGCACTTAGAAATATTAGTAAAGCCTATAGAAAGACATAGTGTCCAAGTTGAATATCATTCGATGTTAGTCTTCTAATTTATTCATGTTAAGAGAATTATGACTATTTTGAACTATTCGATAAACTGCTAATTAAGTTTGACTCGTAATTGATCCGATCAAAATTGCTTTATCCTGAGCCAATCTTTCTCGAAAATTACCGAGTACGTCTTTGGCCTAACTGTTTCGCAGAACCTCCCGAGGGAATTTGAAAGTTTCTTTCGCGGGGTGAACCAGCCTGTTCGGGACTATTGGGAATGTTGGAGCGCGAGAAAGTCGAAACGTGCGCAAGAAGTTTCAGTGTGAAGTTTTTCTTCGCGGATCCTTATTTGTACGATGGCAAGCCGCGCATTCATTTTACAGCGCAAAATAGACGGCCGGGAATTTGCGAAATGAAAGAAGCGGTGGAAACACCACCGAGTCCACTACCTGTTGCTATCGTGGACAATAAGTAACGGAAGTTTCAGATTTGATTTGCCGACTGTCGCTGATTTTTACACTACAAACAAAAATTGCGCAAAATATTCCAACGTATTCTAGTTAATGTCTCAGGTTTTTATATACGTAAACAAATAACGCCTTGTTTCCGGAGAAATATAATCTCACGAAATATTTATATTTTTGAAAAAAAATCTCTCTCTTCTCGTGTTTGAAACAAATAGATGGAAGTAAATGCAGAGTGCATAGAACGATATAGAAGTTTTACAGAAACGTATTATTGTGAGAGAAAAGTTTCAGCTTCTCTCCGAAGACTCGCTGTAAATGCGAGAGGACTCCATCTTTTCTCCGAGTATTAAATCGAAAGTTTCGAAATGTTCGCGTCGAAGATTAACGCAAATAATAGCCGCTTATTGGTATCGTCGAGTGTCGATGCTCGAGTACGAATCCCCGTTGACCGCTATATTTTCCGCCACGGTGGAACTTTAAGACTATCTTGACGGAAACGAGAAAGAAGTACGAAGTCCAATCGAGCAACTCGTTACTCAACATCGAAGCTGAAGAGCTCGACCGACCGAAACTCGTATATTGCCATTCGTTGCGCGCCACATCGACCTAAATGCAAAAGTATATTTGGCGAAACTTTCAACGGATACTTTTCCGCCAACTAATTTGGACAGAATAAACATTCGTGATTCTTAACGATTTTCACACTAGGTCTGACGTATGAGATATGTTTATGATGCATTAGAGATACGAATATCCGCATAACTTATGTTTTATTCTCGGCTTTCAACGCACATATTTACCGACGTTATAATTGTTCTCTTCAAGTTGAAATATTTATTTAAAAAATTGAGAAACCATTTTTTTTAACTGACAAAAGATATTTTATTTTACAAACAGTAACACACGATATGTGAGAAATAGTAACTTCTATTAATTTTATCGATATATTTTATGAATATTCTCTATTGATTTAAGAATTAATGACGCGTTCTCTCTCTTATGCTTCAAAGAATAGTTGTTTCTCGATTACGAAAGAGATAGACGAGCGTGTTTTTCGCGACGATCGATTAATATTCTTCGCGAGACTCCGTCCGGCAAAAACTTGTATTCACGATGCTCTTCTCAGGATTCTACGGGCGTACTCTGTGAGATTAATATTGACGGGTTCGCGCGAGGGGCGCATCGATACGCGAGATGGAGCAAATTTAATTTTCGCGTCTCGGAGATAAGCAGCCAGCGAGAAGACGCGAAACAAGCCCCTCGCTGGACCGCGGGGCTTTCTTCTTTGCATTGGTTACGAATCGATGCGTATCTTCGGCCGAGAGAATATAATTAAAACTTTACCGCGGCATCCGCAACACTGCCGGGGATATAAATCGAGAAGCCGAACGAGTAAATTAACGGAAAGAAGCGTGTTTCGTTCGGTTTACGAAAACAATGAGTCGATGTTCGTACAATATTCGGGCCAATATTAGTACGTAAAGAAAAATGTAATGAAAATACTCTGTACAAATTACATAGAATAAATAAAAAGCAAATCTCATAACGAAGAAGTTGTTCAAACAAAAAAAAAAATAATTTTATTTATAAAAACAAAAACAATAAACTTGATATTTTTGTTATACATATAAAAACATATAGAAAACATATGTATAAAAATGTTAATTATTATGACAAAAAGTTGAGATGAAGTGGGCTTGCAATATATCTATATTTTAGTAACAAAAGTTATTCATAATGAGTAGCATAAAGAAGCACACAACCAACGAGATTTAAGCAACATATGTACGCATCTACATGCATACGTGCATTTATAGAGCGGCCAATAAAGTATATGACCGCGTGATATCAGAGAGATTGCTCGAACATAGCCGCGAAACAGAGAGAGTCGAGTGCAAATTGGACGCCGGAAATGTGCGCATCGTTTGTCATGCAAATATCTTCCGCCGCGGAAAAGCGGGATGGTGATTCGGAAGAGAGAGAGAGAGAGAGAGAGAGAGAGAAAGAAACAGAAAAAAGAGGGGAATACAAGTCGCGGGGCTTTTCTAATTTATCCGAAACGCCGACGCCACGTGCTCTGGTTGGTTGGCGAGGCAAGGGCAAGAGTAAGAGCAATATCCATTAGCGAACTGTATATGCCGAGTGTCTTGAAAACGCGACCGTGAAAGAGAGAAGAAGCATCGGTGTACATTTGTTTGTCTATGTGATAGAAAGTGGATAAGGGTCGGCGAAAGAGGACAAAGCGGATTTTAAAGGGAAACAGTGCGCGAAGGTGGAGATTGTTTATCGTGTTTCGAGCGATAAAAGCCGACGAAGGCGTCGATAAACCGCGAAACCTGCTACTATAGTAAAAAAAAAAGCACGTGACAAGATCAATTTTGTAAGAATTTTTTTAAAAAAGAATTTCACACACAATGTAATAAAATTTGTTTAAAAATGTCAGAATCAAAATAATAATTGAAATTATTTTCTGATTTAGAATTCCAAAAGTATATTACTGGCAAGAGATCTATATTCGCAAAGTTAAAACTCGTCCGCTTAATAAGAAACGATAACAACGAGAAATTCGGTATTCCCAACCAATTCAAACGCAGTTACAATGACTATAATCCACATTACATGCCCAAATACGGGCAAATTCTGAGAAAGAGAAGCTAGAAATTAAATTAAAATATATGAATAAATTTTTTCTGTAAGTAACATCTGTAAGTTCAATCTATATAAATATTTCTGTCTGTGTTTCCTACAAAAAAAAAAAAAAAAATTATTTATTAGCAGCAGATATAAGACATAGCAGGTTTAGGACACAACATTTCATCTTTCTTATAAGATGAAAGACGATGAACTTCGTAGAGATATAACATTGTCTTATTGCGAATAGTACATTATTGTGTTGAAGGAGTGAACAGATAATTGTACGTTTATATACGAGTTGTTTGTGCTCTTGTCTTTGATTGTTATATCAAAAGGCTTGTTTCTCCTCTGTGCATCTTATTCTTTAGAAAAAAATTCACATGAAAACAGAACATGGATATTATCCCGAAGAGAATGGGATATATGTAAATATTTTTTTAATTCACTATGTGTAAATGGACTCACACATACAGGCTTTGTACAGAATGCCAGACGTACACGCGCGCAAGTAGTAATAATACAAGTTTAAGCCATATCTCTTATAACAGCACTTGGATATAACGCAGTTTGTCTCTAATGGTGTTCTACCTCTACTATTTACCAAAGTTCTAGGACGTAATATTGCATCTGCCATATTGCCACGCGAAGCAATATATCATACGCGCATACGTAATGTTACACGCATCAATACCAAAGCGTTAAATAATCGCTCGTGCGAGGACGAAGTCTCTTCTGCTTCCTCATTTTATTTAATGACCAAACTTACTCGCGAGTTATGAACTCGAAAGTTATCATTATAATTTCATTCATATTACGAAATAAGTTACAGAACAAAAATATACAGCGTGAGACTAGAAACGTTCGCTATCAATTTCATGTCGCAATACCTATGATAGACATCGTTGGGATCTCGGGATAAAGCGAAGTACGTTGATTAACGAGTATCGTTCCATCGTTATCCTCCAACCTTATAAGCGTTAAAGGGCTGAAGAATCTATGGATCGGCGCCCTCCTTGTTAAATGGACGCCTATACAAACTGAATCAACGTCAGCGCTTCTGGCGATCATTTATCACGCTGTTCCTCAAGAACACTCGCTTACTCTCCTTCGGTCCATTTCCTTTCGAGGAAATGCCTAGTACCTGCGTCATGCAGGTTACCAAACAACTTGATGCGACATCAGATATTAGCAAGAGATATGACGATTCGCGACAAATTATTTAACACGAATATTTAAAAACTGACGAATTTTCCTTACACAGAAAATTATTTATTTTATATTTCAATATAATTTATCCACATAAGTTTCTTTTTCTCTCTTTGTGACAATGTCGCAAACCTTGTTACGTAGTTTTCCTCACTCACAATCAACTTTAAATGTGCACTGACAGTTAAAAAAAAGTGTTACTTATCTGCACGTTTGAATCTAGTCTAAAACGTTATGTGATCAATAAGAATTTCCGAGTTGAAATACAGTTTCTCTTTCTGATTTCTATTCTTCGCGATTTCTATAGCTGTACTAGTGGCTCTCAAGACTTTTTTACGTTATCGACAAAGCCACGAGAGCCTTTTTTTCTATTCTTGCGTGTTATGAAAAACGATTGACGAAAATCAAACATACGAAAAATTCTGATATATATAAAAATAAGATACACAATTATAGTATAATAAAACGCAATTTAATAAGAGAAAAATTTTGATAAAACGTGATAAAATTTATCACAATAAAAAGAAGTTGTAGTAAAAGTAGCTAGTTCTAAGTAGAAAAAATAATAAATTTAATCAACCGAGTAATAATTAAACTGACCGCGATCTTGAAAATTATAGAATATTTAATCTCTTCCACTCTGCCTCTCATTCTATGATTCTCTTTCTGCAGGCAAAATTATATTCCAGAAGCATATACGTTATAATTCACGACGTAAAAGCGTAAAAGCGTCCTTAGATCTATCGAGCCGTTTTCTGATACAGCCCAATGGGCTTCGCCGTGCTGTCTGCACTTGAATGGCTTTCGGGACTTTTTAGCTGTACCTCGCTAGAGAATTCTCTGTGCTTTTCGCGTGTCGATTCACCTCCTTCCGCTCGCTAGGGGGCTCGCAGAAGGGTTGGAAAACTCGTGGTCAAAATCAGGTTGAATTTGGGAGCGAAAGAAAGAGAGTGAAATAATGGGCAAGGAGGGAAAGAAAGAGAGAAAGAGCGAGAGAGCGAGAAAGACAGAGAGAGAAAATCGGAGAGCAGGGAATGCGAATGAATGGCGGAGGTAGAGCGCGACATGAAAGGGGCGGCGGAGTCGAAGCGGAGCGTCCAGAAGCGGAGACAGTAACGCTACTAATATGCAAATCTTATCATCGGATTTATTCGTCAGCCCTGGGCCTTCTCTCCGCGACGAGTGGAAACGCTCCTCTGCCTTCCTCCGGTCTTTCCCTCTTGGCTGTCGTTCTTCAGCACGTTCTACATCGTTAATCTAAGTTAATATTATGAATTAAGTGGATTATATTTCCTTTACCAGTGGAGCATCGGCGAGAACGTAATTCAATTTCTACGTGAGGAGTTAAAGATGTTTTGACAGACACTCCCTGGCTGGTCGATGTGAAACGTCATTTTGGGGATGAAAAAGCTTTTTCTTCGCTCTTGTCAACGAGAATGAATTTTTGATTATGCGTATCTCAATTTGCTCGCATACATTTTTCACGCGTTCGTCTTTCGTGTCTCATTTTTTGTTGTTGATTACATTCAGCGATCACAAGCTGGCTTAACCAGAAATTCTTCTTGGATAGATGAGGGATGAAGAAACGTACAGTCGAATTACGTGTGATCGTTCGATAGTTGGAAACTGGCTGACAGTTTATGTCGTGGTACGTCCTTTACAAACCTCAGCTATTGCCGAAGGTGCATTACCCTGTTCAAGGACATTATTGATACTTCATTATCCGATATTGGAAATTAATTGCAAGCAGGGAAGTGTTCAACGCCTTCCCTTTAAGTGCTCGTACATTAATAGCAAGGACGTAATGAGTTGCCAATTAAAGCCGAGCTGCACTTATGTTCGACGACTCGCTAATCGTCGCTAACTATTGCATTGTATTGCCACGTAATGCGCAGAAAATTCGATTGTGGAAAGCTTTTCTTGTTCTTTTGTTTTCTGATATAATCAATATAATTAATTTAACATAACAGTTTAATTTCGCAGAAACAACACAGTCGCAAAGTTTGACGTTACATTATTCGTATGCGCAACTGATTGTTACACACGTTAACTGTGATACTTTACTGCGCAATACTTGAAAAAAATAAAAATAATTTCTTTCTTGAAAAATCAACAACAAAAATCTTTAAGCTTGGGAGGATAAAACAGATTGGCGCATTTGTTTTATCTCTCATGTGGGTTGTACAGCAAACTTTTTTGATCCACTCGATGTGTACAGCGCTTCTCCCGGTAGCGCAGTATAGCGGCAATAATATATCTGACAGCATCGGTCGTCGGATCGAAGATAAAAGTGATTTCATCTCGGTGTCGCTGGAAGGTAGAGACATTGATAGCTACAGCGAGAAAGAAAGAGATACGAAATACAAAAAAAAAAAAAAAAAAAAAAAAAAAATGCTCTGCAGGGATGAGAGGTTGAGAGGCAGGGCGAGCGAAAACGAGCGGAAAAGTGCGAGAGTTTCGAAGAGGAATGAAAGATCGAGTACCCGCTGGGTCTTTCGCCCGCCTTCTTTGCAGAGCACCTTGCGGCGGATGAATCGCACTTCATGCCGATGAGTAGCCGTTACATTCCGCTTTCGAGGCTGCCGAATAGTCTCACGTCAATGAGCTCTGGTCTTAAGAAGAGATTGCTGGAGCCGCCCGAGATTGACGCGCGAATTAACAAACCAAAATGTACAGCGGATAAAAAGATTACTTAGACATCCTATCCTCTCTGATGTGTGCTCACACTATGAAATAAAACTTTGTTCCCGCGAGAAAGAGAATTTAATTTTTTTCCGCGCGCGGTTTGTGAAAAAATTCGCACACTTATATCTTTTCATATTCTATTATAATAATACATATACGATGTTAATTGTTCTTGTAACAATCATTTACTGTTAATTACACTAGCTATTAATATACGCATAATTACTTATTATACTGGTAATTAGATATTACTGCAAAATTAATCGTCAATTAAATGTAATATATAGATATTCCATCAATGTACATTGCGCACTAGGAGTTGAAACCTCATGATCAATTTCCTCTAAAAATCTTTATTAATGATTTATACGAGGCAACTTGCAAAATGAACCAATGAGCATTACGGAAAAAAGACAACAATGCTTCGATAGATTCACAATTTTTTGATGGTAAAACCGCAATTTTTTTTATTAAAGTTTTTATTTAGTTTTTTTGTTATTAAAGGAAGATGTATAAATGTCTGACATATATAAATAATTAAAAATATTTATAACTTATTTATTCTCACATGTTACAAAGTCACGTTTTTATTTTGCAATAAGAAAGCATATATATAATATACTGACCTTTTAGATGGTCTCAGCACCACGTTTCAAGCTTCAGAACGCCCGAGACCGTTTACCTGTACTGGGCACTTAAGCTTCGATGGACTTTGCTTAGCAGGTTACTGTGCACTCTAGCCTGGATAAAACCGCAGCTGGGTTCGCATGGAATTACGATTACTTACGACCCCAAGACCGAAAGTCCTCGGTCCGTAGCAAAATTGCTCGAAGTCAATCTTCTTGTGTATTGGATTTATAGTTCTAATTTTTATAGTCTTAATAAGCTCAATGTAGAGGAATATTCGACAAACAAGTAATTTCTAACAAAACATTTTACGATATATCGCAATATCTCGAAATTCTTATGTTTGCATACGTGAAGCATATCGCAATATGTTTTTTTATTTACATAGAAATGATTAAAAAGATTATTTCACGAGAAATTTTTTTATGTTTAAAAATAAGTTGTACGTTTTGACAGCGCGGAATCGTTGAGACACCGTTCTCGTTGAGACACCGTGTGTACCATACACTTGAAATATGTACGTGCACATAAAGGCGAGATATAAACGAGGAAACTAGTTCGTGCGCGTCCAAACGCGGCGCCGTCTTCGGAAAACGCTGTTCTTCAACATCACTTTTCTGGTTGCGGTTTTATCCCCCGCTGCACGCGTCCCTCGACTCTTCTTATCCTCGTCGTCCTCGAAACATACACAGTTAACTCGGAAAAGTAACATTTTTCAAAGTTGATATAACTTGTACGGACGTGAGCGCCCGCACTGGCTACTACTTGGCTATCAATTGCATATATATATACATATATGTATTTGTACACTGTGCGGCATTGAATCGCGCGTGACGAAAGATATGTCTTCTCTTCCGGAAAAGCTCTTTTCCGAATGCGAATATTTTGATGTTCGTGCTAACGTACGAGTGACGGTAATCCGTCCGATGAAATCCACCGATCGGAGAAAAATAACGCAATGACAAGAAAGAGCTGGAAGGAAAATTAATTTTTCTCACCGTGCGCGATTCAATGCCGCGCAGTGTACATGATACACACGTGTCTCAGAAAAAAACGCGGCACTCTCGACATTCTTAGGATTTCACGTAAACCACAAATTGTACACGTATAAAACAATACGTATCGGAGAACACAATTACGATTGTGAAATTTTGCTCAAATTCTCATTACGATAATTTAATGAGATTCATGACATACGACAGTTTACGTGAAAGCGGCGTCGATAAACGACGAAAGAACATTGCGTAAATATCGATATGCAAAAGCAGCAAATCTGGTTGGAAAGCTTAAAAAAGCCGAGCGCAACGAAAGTAGTTGGCTAACATCAATTTTCCACTTTATGGAGTTCCGTTACTTACTGCACGCGGTCGGCTGTATGAGCGCGTTTTACCTGTTGCCAACTTTTAGGTAGATTGAAGCGAGCATAGGCATCGTCATGCAATCAAATTCCGCACCGACGTGCGTGGACCAAACAATTACTCCGGGATTCCACCAACGCGGCAACATTATCAAGTTACAAGCCGATAGCACTGCACCAACTACCCACCGCGAAACAGAGAAACTTGTACGGATATCAGAGACGCGCACAATACGAATAATCCGCGTCATTGAAATAACACGCGTTCTGTGAATTAATAATCGAATGAAACAATTTGTCTGGCATATTAGTTGATTGCTGTACTCTTTCTTGACTCAGCAGCCGCAAGCGAGCACTTGAGAATCAAATTAATGGAGTAAAATTTCACAACGCAACAAAATTAAAGTTTTACGATTGGAATTTTAAACTTTCCTCTCTCTTCATTAGAATAATTAACAAACTCTTATATTAATTTGTATAATTAATTGATATAAAAAAAAATATCCGTTTGCAAAGTTAACGAGAAATTCTCATGTTTTCCGAGATAAATAAAAGTTTAAAAAAGTTGAAACATTTCTCATCAAGAAAATTAAATTTATTAAAAAATAAGTAAATGTTAAAATTAATTATACGAATTTGATTAGAGGCCAAATAAATATAAGAGCACACGCCCGGAATTTTATATATGATTCGCGCAGAGGAAAGAGTGTGTGTGGTGTGTTCGCACTTTTGCACATGTGTATGCGCAAATGTGTTCGCGCACGCACACAACGAACTACGCGCGCGAATACGGGCCACTCCGAAATTAGACCATGTAAGGAATGGTTGATGGGCGCGTCTCGTAGTCGGCGAACTAGCCGGTTTTATGGGACGATGGTTTTACGAGCGTATCTGGCTCATCCACCACCCCTCTAACATTCTCCGTTCGTGCAACGTCGGGCAAGGAAAAGGTACACGAATGGCCTCCGGTTCTCTCCGACGTATACTCTGAGAGAGTTTCACCGTACACCAGAGCGAGGTTCACAGACGACGACGAGTTCGAGTCACCCTCGAAGCTTTTCTTCGGGGTAAGCACCGTTTCTGATCAGCTCTGGAGAGCTTCCGGTGGTTCGTTCCCTCGTGGTTTTACATCGCCGTGAAGCTCTTCAGAACGATTTAGAAGCGCGGTTTGTTTGCGCTGCGTGTTTGCGAGCTGAAAGCTTTGCGCACGCATCATCGAAAGCTTGGCATGTCGATTGCTGCCGCGGCTAAGCAGAATGATTATGTTAACAAAGTCATCAGAGAGAAGCGAGAACAAGCGTAGAAAGTAAGAACGATAATTTTATGTTATTTTGTTCGAAGAAGCCGCCGCGTACGCTGCGTAACCAAGTGATGAAATATACATACGCATCAATAAGATATGAATTCTAAAATTCATGCCTTGTCTATATGATTTTCTTTATTTTCTTGCTGATTTTTTTTTTAACTGTCTCGTCGTGTCTCGGTCGATATTGACATGCAGAGGTTGACGTACATACGTACACACTTATTCCACGTAGCTTGTTCCCGCTGTCTGATCTCTCGTGTAGAAGTTGCTTACGTTGCCTTGTCAAGCCTATTCCCAAAAGAGTATGATGTACAATGTTCTGTCATTTCGGGTCGGACTCTCTCCCCGAATTCGTTATAAATATTTACCGAAGAAACCTTCTTTTTCTGATCTTTCTAAAACTTTGTCTTTAGTTATCGCAACCAAGTCGATGTCCAAGTCGATGAAGATTATTTTTCCTGTCTGTGTCTCTAACCGCTTGTCTATTTAATGATATAGAAGGTTATCTCTTATCACAAACCCCCAAAGACATAATAGAATCAAAAATGTTATAGAGACAAGTGAAATAACGTATGTTCAAGAGAAAAAACGAAATTAAAAGCAAAGAAATACAGTTAATAAGTTAAAGTTTCGAATTATGGGAATTTAATCGCGACCTCTGAAAGTACAAATTCCGTTTGAAACGTAATTCATGCATTCTTTATTCTAAGTGTAGCATGGCGCAACTCTGTTAAAACTTAAAATTATTCATCCGCTACATAGTTAGAATCTTTACAAGATTGTCTGCATAATTCATGAATAATGTTGCGTCGATAAGTCCGACGAATTATAACTTTCGCTAATTCCGATATTACGCGGGAAACTTTCATCTCTTTGATGAATCTTATGTTTCCTTCGTCTATTTCCTTTATAATCACTTCGCGTGAAAGTGCTTCACTGTCACGCGTCATACATTTATAATTCTAAGCCTAAGTTATTTTTTTTTTTAATGTGCAAAAAGAGTTTGATTACATAGTAATTACTTCTGCTACAGTTTTCCGTTCTTAACATATTTTTTCTTTGAGAATATCTCTCTCTTTTTTTCTGTTGTACATGTTATCTCTATTAATGTTATTACATTAATATAAATTCTTTCTATTATATCAATTCTGTTACAATTTTTATAATAAATTAATTAGCGTAGCAAAATAAAATTACGACGACATCATTGTTGACGTTGTACACTTTGCAACGTACATGCACACACACACACACACACAAACAAAAGCTATCACAATCCAACAGTTCGACGCTACAGTAGCAGACGTTACAGTTATTGCCAAAGACTTATCGACATATCTTTGATGTTACTGTAATTGACGTGTATCGAGGCTTACGCAATCACATTTCGCGGCGCTTTATGTCATTAAAAAGACGAAATTACGTATACCGTGTGTTTGAAACAGCTCGAATTAGCTACCTAGATTCACATAGAAACACAAACCTGTTATACATCTCGTTTACCAGATCAACTTGATCGATTGACGTTTGAAATTCGACGTTTACTTTGACCGTTATGTTTGGTCAATTTGTCGCGCGCTTGTATATTTTCTGACGACGTTACCGAAATGTCGGAAAATAAAATAAGTTTTGTTTAACACTTTTGATTTATTAACGTCTTGCTCCATCATGTTTGTCTTATATATTTTCTGCCTCTAATTAAGAACAAAAGAGAGCATGAATAATTCATTCAGTTTTATTTCTATGACAGATTTAATTACAATAGTAATCAAATCTCTGTATGCGTAAATAAAATATAGTACTTGCAATTAAAGTAAAATTTAATCTATTGAAAACTGTTTGTTTTCTCCCAGAAAACGAGAAAAAATATGTGAATTCTGAAAAAAACTACAGCTCCTCACATTTGGGTTGATTGACAGTTTACGGTAATCACGATAATATATTCATCATTGCTAACTCGTATCACTAACTACTGAGCTGAGAAACTCGACGAGATGAAAATACGAATTCTCGTTTAAATCACAGAACAAGGAATCACAGAGCAGGTCAAAATATATCTTCCATGAGATCGCGTGATTTGTAACGGGGCTAACGTTTGCGGAATGACACATCGATTCGGACCGCAAAAAGATGGTAGCGCGGCTATCGGTTACTTTTTCCTGCCGTTTCCCTTGCGGACCGGGTGTTTTCCGTCACGTCTGGCATCGCGTTTGCACAATCGCGCGGAATTCGCGCGCGCGCGCACACGCTGCAGCGGCCGAGAACGCTTCTCGCTCGCCGCGCGTCGGCCGCGTGACGGATGTGATATTGCCGGAAATAGGTAGGCGATTTCCCGTACGATCCATGCGCGCGTAATGCCGAATACAAATGGGATATGGATACACTCGGAGCGCTGCTACGAAACTCTCTGGTGAATTATATACAAGCACGCAGGTCGGTTTGTTGTTGGAAAAGCAGCGATATCAATGACGTAGGCGGATTTTGAAATGACATTCCTAAGTACTGCATGTTTGTTATTCGAGCGATTATTCTTCGTCACGACTTATACATTTGCAAAAATAAAGAACATCAGAAATGTAAAGTTAGAACGTCGAGTGTGTATATATTATTCGAATCGAGATAAATTTCAGACTAATTTATTGTTGACTTACGCTACTGGCAGTAGTACATGCTATAGATATAGCGTGTACACACAACATGTGCAAATAATTTGGATAAATGTGCTTCGTAAACCGTTGCACTTTTGATTTTCGTTGAGAAACCTAATTTACACTTTTTAATGTAGGAACAAAATTGTACGTAACAAAGCCACTTGTTTCGCTATATTATTTTCGTGCACGCGTACGAGATAATTGATATGCTAATAATAATTATAACAATAATAATAATAATAATAACTATAATAATAATAAATGATAGTAAAAGCAATAACTGTACTGAAAATTACGCGGATAAAATGACCAGATATTAAACGAGAATATATAACTTTGTCAATTTGTGTGTGGATGAAAACACGTTATCGCGATCGTCGTGTTATCTCATCGTGAAGGATTAAATAATCATCGCAGACACAAACGAGGGTCGATTACAAATCCGATAAAAATAGCTTTTAGTTTATCCGATATGAATGCGCAAGTTTTATGTATACTGTACCTATGTACCTATGTATCACCACACCGTTGTTCGACTCGGCGTCGAAAAATTTGTCGAACGATATTTCAGCGATATTGCAATAAAATCAAACGGAAATTCTCCCCGCGCCCCATTATATCGTTGATTTATGGTCAAATATTTTTATAATTGACCCAAGTGTGTACACCTATACGGATACGGCACGCAAACTCGATATAACGTGCGCAATTTGAATTTCAAATATGAAAATCGAATTTTGAGGAAGAGCCGGTGATGCTTCACGAAATATATCTCCGTGTAAACAAATAGATTTTCTATTTTAATTCTCCGCGACTCCTACATCGAGGACAGTAAATAAAGCTTTCGCGTTGTTCTTATCGGTTCCTGTCTTTCGATGATTGATTATTTTTCAAAACCGATCCGTTAGCGCAGTTCGCTGACGATGTATACTAGTCATATCCGCGTATGCACAAAGCGGACATTTTGCTGTAACGGAGAACACACGTCAAAGACACGTCGCGTGCTGTCGCTCTGTGTGTAAACGTCTGACCTGACTATATACCTGCATACATACACGACAATCGTTGCGTGTCTAACCCTCTCTCTCTCTCTCTCTCTTGCCCTCGCTCTCTGTATAACCGTCGTGTAGTTTCCCGTCATGGGATACGCAATTGGTCTACAAAGGCCTTTACAAGAGGAAGACGGACGGGGGCCAAGACTGTCGAAATCGTACGCGATGTTGTGCCTAATGGCTCTCTGTGGCAATGTCAAACACCTTGATGAGCTATAACACCTATTCGCGCTAATCGTTCTGTTGATTTAACGTGATTGCAAGATACAGTACATTTACAATACATCATGATCTTAATATTTCCTATACAGATAAATTGTATAACACGTACACGATAGAAAAATTTCTTTCTTTGAGCGTCGGATGTGATTATATATGGAAACTAATAAGGTCGTATAATTGATCTTCACAATTTTTTATTCTTTCTCTCGTTCTCTTTCTCTTTCTGCGAGAGGGTGAAAACTTTTATTATCCCCGAACGCGTCGCGCCGTGACTTCCTCCTCTGATTTCGCTCTCTCCTCGACTTTCTTACGAATCTTCATTACGTACGCACTGAACTATGAACAGCTTCTGAAAGTTAAAGCCACTTATCGACGACGATGGTGGCATATCTCCGGCGGGTTTAATCCACTCTGGAATCTAAGTTCGCGCCGGGAAAACCCGCTACTGCCGGCGGGTCGATTACCATCCGGGAATGTTTATTAAATCCTACGATTCTTTCCGTCGGTTGCTTTCATTCTTTTGGTTAAAAGTTTCACTCGCTCGTCGATCGGATTCCGCTTCGCCATTGACTCCTTCTCCCTTTTTTCTCACCGCGTAAATATACATCATCGATCTCTTTCATTAGCTTTCGCACTTCGTCGCGACACTTAGTGAAATTGTTCTCATAAAAATCACTCGTATATTTACTCGTAAAAACTATGACGTATTAGTCTCGTTGTTACATAAGTCTAGTATTTAATCGAACTTTAAAATCTTAGGAAAGTATGAAAAGAGAGAGAGAGAGAGAGAGAGAGAGAGAGAGAGAGAGAGAAAAGAGAATTTCCTACAAAGCGAATCATCGAAATCAGCCTAAGAAAATCATTGTCCGTGTTCAAGTATCTGTCTCTCGACATTGATGAAGCAAATAAACAAGAATTAAAATAAACTCGCGTAGCGATTATAAATTTTACGCAAATTAAGTAGAGATAAAGTTTCGCTATATTTCTCTGTTTCTTCGCGCGCACTGTTTCTCGAGAGGCAGTTTTCGGTGTGGCCATTCATTGGCGTTTGTGTTCCACGCCAAACCAGTCACTTCGGCTCGACTGCGCAATCTATGAAAGCGACCGACGGAATTTCATTAGCATCGAACACCACCGGTCAAACTGTCCAAGTCGGGGGCTACTTGTCCAAGTCTCTCTCAAGCTTACTCTCTCTCAAACTTCTTCTCTGAGAAATGCACGTGCCTATTAGTTTGGTGATAAAAATTTTGAAATATGTAAGCGCGTATTTATTATAACTAAACATATGCAGGATCAGTTTTTTATATTTATATATAATTAAAATATTCTTTCGCGTTTCACACGAATGATTACATGTAAAATATATCTTATAAGGAATACACGTATGTAAGTTCTGTCTAGCTGTTTGTAGCAATGCGACTACGTGCGACGCGCAGGTGGAACGCGACATCGAATTATTCGCGGAATATCTCTGTTCTTCTCTATGCATGCGTGCGTGTAATCCCTTGTAATCGCGCATATAGTTAATAGAACGTTAGAGATACAGTTGCTACGCCACGCGTCAAATTGTTCTTAAACGACTCAATTTATTTCGTAATACAATTGTCACGGGATTTCTCTCAGGTGTGTAACACACATCTTCTATGTACAATGTGAACTTGAGAAAAAAATTTTTGATGTTTTTACAACACATAAAAATAACGATACAAATGTGACCGCAATAATTCTGCATATTCAGCAAAAACTATAGTCGATTGATAATTGATATTTGAGCAGTGATGTAGATCGAGCGACTCGATTAATTTAATGAGTAAACAGATGGAGCGCTCGCATCACCGATAGTTGATATTCACTGAAGTATGTCAATAAGGTTAGAGCAAATAATTCTAAATATCTAATACTACTAAACGCGCCACACACATACTACACACGCTGAAAGGTTTACGATGGGAAAGGAATGAGATATAATGGCGGGGAAACTCGATCGTGTGCGCGCTTGGTCAGATTTTCTGGACAGTCGGCGAATCTATTGCATTAAGCTCTTTACAGTTGGTCAGCGGATAGCGGGAAGATGTAATTTACTGTGCGGAGCGAAGAGAAAGAGAGAGAGAAAGAGAGAGAGAGAGAGAGAGATAGAGATAGATAGATAGAGAATGGACAGAGAATCGGAGAGATATTAAAAGAGACAGAAAGAACTGAAGTTCGAGAACAATTTTAAGATTTCGGATCTTTATTAATCTTAAAGATCTTATTTCTGACGCGATTCACATCTTATTGTAAATATGAACAATATGATTTTTGTTTGCGGCCGTTAATTTGGAACTTTTTCAAGACAAATGATCAAACCGGAGATATTGATTAAACTAAGATAAAAATAATTGTATATACAAATGTATAGACAAATGTCTACTTTAGAGATATATGTAAAGCAATAAATTAAAAATACTAAATAGGATTAATATGAAAATACAATTTGTTTAAGATTTTTTTCGCGGATGTTTGTTGCTCGATATCGGGAACAATACTGTTTCATTCTTTTGTGTGAAACACATTCTGTAAATCTATATACGCAAAGCTTACGCGCTGGATAAGTACTGCGCGGAGATGTCCGATACATAAAACAGCCTTGTTGAAGACAGGAGGTTGGTTGCGACGAGGTGCAGGGTGGACGTTCTCGATCCGGCGTCCGTTCTCAAAGTCCATTACGGATTCCGTGGAATTATGCCGATTAGCCCGGAATCCCGGAATTTACACCGGACTAACGCTCAATACTAGTCGTCGTGGCGAAATCTCATCTCGTGGAAATAATTAAAATCCGCACACAGCTACACGCCGCGTTGCCTCCCTCATCTCTGTCCTTCTTCATGAGGGAGGCAGGTCCTGCGCTCTCTTTCGGCTACCTGTTCGCACTTCGTTCTCGACGTCGACGACGACGACGTCGCTCGTCGTCGTTGTCCTCGGCGAGCATCGCTCGTCATGAATGAGAGAGAGGATTATAAGCTGCTGTGAAAGCCGCGAATGCTCGAATGCTAATCGCGAGTCGCGCGGTAAGTCTGAATTGGCAAGCAGAAATTGAAAACGCGACGAAAAAAAAAGAAAAAAAAAAAGACAGAATTCTGAGCAAAATTCCATGATGTATAGTACCTTGCCGCCTTATAATTATCTCTCTGAATGCGTGCTCTTTTAAAATCAGTAAAGAACACGAGCTCGTTAGGAACTTATCCGGATGCTTCTCTGCGGATGTTCTTCGGTAGATTTGTTTGACTTGCGATCGTTAGTGGCGCGTGTGTAAATCAGACAGGAATTAATGATATAAAAATCGTGCGGAAGTAATCTAAGTTTTTGTGATAAAATCGAAAAAGGTATACGACTTCTGAATTTAATATTGCACGTGTATACAACAAAGATATACAAAAAAAAGAGAGAGAAAAAACCTAATAAGCTCGCGGTTTTAGTAGTAATACAGATTTGTTAATTAAAAGACAACCAGTAAGCGAGAAGCTCGCTTATCGGTTTGCGAGCTTTAATACGTTCTCGCGCACGAGCGAACGAGCGAGCTTTTAATCGCCGACTTGTCACGACGATCTTCAATTCCATTTGCGAATAAAACCGATTGCGAAGTAATCGGATAACCAATCGCAGGCGGACGGCGGCGCACGGCCGACACGATCGGATGGTGATCAAATATTTAATATCGCCCAGGGATATCTGAACGCGACTGCGAGTAGCACATTCCAAGCACAATGAACAGCGCTCATTAGCGGCGGGCTCGTTATTCAAAGTTCGACGTGTTCGATCTCTGAAGTTCGCGCTTCAATGTAACGCGCCGTCGACGAAAGTCCGCTCGCGGAATATTCCCCTCCTACCACTCTCGAAAACAAACCAACTTCCGACTTTGGATTTTTACGTCGTTTTATACGAGTCCCACTTGCTCGGGCATTCCTGGAGTTGGGGGAGCCGCCCGAACTAACTATCGACAGCGATTTCCTCCTTTCCGACTTCGCAGCTTTCGGCAGCCAAGTATTAACGTTTCCGATTCTAATCGGGAATTAGAATCTCACGCGGGAATTAGAAATTGGAACGGAATAATATATAGGGTATGTCGAATTAATATGTCGAGTTTTATCTCTTTGCTCAGAAACTTAACTTTTTCTCCCGTCAATATACACGGCAGTTAAGTAAGATTTTTACATCGCACTATTTTTTTAACTGTGAGCCATAAATTTTCTATAAATTTTCATTCTCGCAAAATGCGCCATGTGACATTTTGGTGTATGCGTGTGCGTGCGCGCATTCTGTCAGTGACGCATCTTTCGAGATAGGTTTACTCCGTGTCAATCCAGAACGAGGTGACGTTAATCAATTTTATCATCGAGCGACCGATTTCAGGATGAATGCCGCATCAAAGGCCCGCGCAAATCCGATCAAACAGCGGTTCGCCCGTCCGCATTATATTAATTGGGCTCCGCGCATAACACACAGCAATAACATTAGCGAAATAATATAATAACGCTATCGGCACTCGGCCACTAGGCTGACCGCCGTCCAGCGCCGACATTATTTCGCGACGTGAGGCAGTGCAAACATATTTGCATAATATGTATTCTCCGCTATCTCGTTTCCACCTCCTCGGCCGCCTCGAAATTCGAAACGCGCGGCTGTAATCAGCGAGCGTCGCCTTTCGTATCGCTCATCGCTCTATCGACGAGAGGCATCACAATACGCGTTTCGACACGACACAAACCAGCTAATTGAAAATTATTTTAATCCTCAAGTTTCGTAATCCAGATTGCACGGTACCGAACAATTGTTTCACCCACGTATTTCTCGAACCTATTTTTTTTTTGTTTTTTTAGTAAAAGGAAAGTTCTTTTCTTTCTGCCGACAATTCGAGACACAGTAAGGTGGTAAAATCGCGACGAGACACATTATTACTCTTTGCTCTGCGAGGTTTTAAGGTATGTCACGACACCACCGGTCTGGTTACCGTGCTTCACGCTTTATGAGTTTACGCACGCGGTAAGATTCGCGATAGAGCGCGAAGCTCGCCTCGCTCCTCTTTACTTATTCGGCCTCGTCTTCAGGTAGTACGTGCACTGTGCCCGTAATACCTGCAACAATTTTGCACCGCACCGATAAATACTTTCATGCTTAGCATATGGAATAGACTATGAGTGTGTGTGTGTGTGTGTGTGTACCTCGGGCATAAAGAATAAATATTGAAAATTAATGGTAATTGCGTGCGTAACCTTAATTCGTTGAGTTAGTGGACATTTTAATTGGTTGTTAATGCGATGTGAACAACACCTGAACTTGATATAAAACAATATATTTTTATGCAATTGTATATTCGATCGCTTAATTTATTTCCAATTTTTGCCATTGTTAGTTACTTGAACAGTTAAATATCTTCACCAAAAAAATAACTCTCTTCTCTAATTTCTTTTTTTATTGTTATTAATCGCAGCAACATTGAAAGTTTTATTCGGACGTCACCGTGTATTCTCTTATTGCTAGCCGTTACGATGTAATATAAAAAGTTTTATCAACGTTACCGCGCAAGTGAAAAAGGAAACTTGAAATATGAAGCCGGAATGAACATACACACACACATATTCTACAGTAAGCATTGACGTTGCGTGCAATTATACGCTCGCAGTTATGTCACCTGTGTCTGTGTACAACATTCGTTGCTTGTGTTTATGACAATGAACGATATGGATCCGGTACACGGAATACACAGCGACATTGCAAACATGAAAATTTTAGAAAGCAAAAATTTATAGTTTATTCCTTTGGTGCGCTATCTGTTTTTAATTTGCTCATACAAAAATTCAATATTTTGGAGTACAAAAAATTTGATGTTTTATCTGCTCAAAGAATGACCTGAGAATAACAATATTATTGTACATACATGTTTTATCTTTTCTCACTTCAAGTATATATCTGTGATACTGCGCTTTGGAAATAAAAAGATGAATACAAACTCTAAAATATGGAATATATATAAATAGAAATAACAAAACATGTATATAGGTATATATTAAATCGACTTAAATGTATAATTCGCTAAATAAGCATATGAATCAACCGGCTCAGTGGGCTTGCGGCCTGAGTGCGAGGGCTGCGAGTGGAAGGTCCCGAGTTCGAATCCACACCGTCGGATTTTTCCGGGCCGGTGTCTTTCAAGTTTCGAGTTGAAAAGCGAACTGAATCGGGCCTCCAAATCAGTTTAGCTTAGATCGTGGATATAGAAGTAGAGAATGTAGAAAACTTAAACTTACCTAAAGCATATCATAGTTTTGTTTAGGAAAGTTAGTTTTGCAAGAAAGCTTTTTTTTTGTTGAACACAAAAGAATACGATTGTCAATAAAAAAAAAAGAAAGAATATTAATCTCATATCTGTTGTGTCGATTTTGTATCGGTTTTCCGTCAATTAATCACGCGCAAATATAAATATTGTGCTCTAGAAATGTCACTTTCCGACTAACAATGGATGTATAACTTTAAAGAGATTATACTTTCTCGGTATGTCAGCTTGAATTTCAGAAAATTACTTTGTGTTCAAGTTATCTTTGATGCGATCGTCTCCATGGATATTCATTTACAATAATATTGATAAGACATGGCTTTCTCTCTATCTCTTTCTCTCTTTCTTGCTTGTCTCAGAAACACAGGATGTTTAATTATGCTGATCATATTAGAAATTTCTCTTCTTTTCTATTTATCTGATAAGATCTTTATTTTCAATTTTCTTTTGGTTCTAGCTTTTATTTGTGTAATAACCGTATTAACATTATAATATATAAATATGTGTGTTCTTGATGTTTATATTATAAGAAATCAATATCAATTTTTATTTCCTAGCAAAATTATATTGCTCTTATTATCCATGTTTCCAAGAAAAAACCGAATTTATTTACAAGAAAGAAAGCACAAAAAGCGAGACTGTATGGTAACTTATATAAAATTTGTTCTTTGATTCTTTTTTATCGTATAATATTTTGTTGCGCTGCTCCTCATCAAGTTGACAGTGATTGACAAGCACCAACTTTGTTTACAAGAATATTGATTGAATAATACTGCATTGCACGCATAATTGGCAGCGTTAAAGTTTTCCTTTATTCTATCAACACACGTGATAAGTGTGAATAGAATCGATTGAGTTGATTATATCTTTAGGGCAAACTTTCTCAATATATCAAGAAAATTTCATCGTCCGAAAAACCATATGGAAAATACAAAATTTAGACATTTAAATATGAAAATTGTTAGATTGTCAATGATCATCTCTCTTCGCGCCCGATAATTAATTTGTTTTTCGCGAAAAATCAAAGTCAAAGTTGTAAGTGCAGTCATTGTTCGAGGCGACGTGAGCGTGGCATCGTTTTAGTATCGGAATCCCTGTATCTGTCGGAATCGTTGTTTGTCCGCCCGCGAAGTTTATCGGTTCCTCAGCAATTTCTCAAAGTTGCCTTCGTGTTCTCCGGACAGTGTGTGCAGTATCATCCCTGCCGGCTTTCCTTGCACCCCTCACCCAATACCGTCGCTACCCCCCCTCGCCAGCCGCTTCTGCGGAATTCCTTTGGAAACTTTCCGATATTCATATCTGCCCGCTACTACATCAAAAATTCCAAGCTCGCCCCGTTCAGCCCCGAGAGTTCTCTCTCAGTTATAAAGGATTCGCAGCCACTTACAATATCAGCCGCCCTTTCCCTGCCACTTCGAGTCCTCTCTCGGCATCCCGCCCTGTCCAATTTGCCCTTCCTCCTCTCCCTTTTCGATCTCCCTCGTTTCATCTCTCTTCCGCTTCATAGTACCCGTCATCGACGTTCGAAAGACTTCTCTCTCTTTCTTTGTCCTTTCTTCGAACTATCTACACTTGTCTCTCTTTCTCGTCTATAGCCACGGTCATTCTTCCCGGCGTTTCTCGCCGATCTGGATTAACGAGGCAAACCCTTTTCCGCTGACTACTCGAGGAAAGTCCATCCGGCCGGTTCGTGACTCGCCTCGGAAAAAGAGATCAGAATGTACAACAGTGGGCGCAAAAGTATTCACACGTTCTTTACTCTTTGTGGTGGTGTTGCAAGAAGAGAGAGAAAGAGAAAAAGCTCTTATTACAAAATTCTTTGCCATACAAGAAACCATCAGATTCACAGTGTGAGAAATTTGCTTGCAATGAGAAAATATCTTCTTATACGAAATATAGTAGTCAAACGTTTTCTCAGCAAGAATTTGCACGAGGGCTTAATTGGCGAGCTATTTAATATCGAAGCTTTAAGGATTTTACGGACTTAAACTTCGAGGGCGCAAGTAGGTAACAAAAACTTTGTTGTTCAATTAATTTGAAGTGGACTTTAAACGATAACTTAGCTCAAGACCTGATTATCGAAATATTTCAAGTCACAAACTAAAAGATTCCGACAAATTGGACATTTTCATGCAAATTTGTGCAAATTATTATAATTTACACATTTTTCATGTATTACATAAACATGCAAAATATATTTTGCAAAATAAAATTCTCTTAATGTTCTATAATTGCGGACATTTTTCGACGCTTTACAATTTTTGAAAATTGTTCTACGACTGCAATTGCTCCAACTTTTATGTGAAAATTTTTTGCAAAAAAAAGTCAGGTAATTATTCGATGGCAGTATTTCATACACACTCACCCTATTGTAATGAATGCCGAGTAGATTTACCGTCCTCGCGGAACGTGTCCTTAATTAATGACCAGCCGCGCCGAGCTGGTCGTTTCGTCGCAGATTAATTCGCCAAGTGTCTACTAATTATCGATGAGTTCGCGTTACGCTCGGCATTGAAATTCCAGCTGGAGGTGTCGCGCCGCAAATCCGCGTTCTAAGCTTTGGTATACAACACGCGTAGGATCATGCGTGTTCGTAGAAGCGATGAACAGGATAGACAGGAAACAGAGAGAGGACCGAATTCGTCCTGTGCACTCGTTGAGCATGAACGACCAATCGTTCGCGGCACGGAAGCCGCTTGCGGTGTAAACGTCACGTTTCAGAGGGCGTCTACAATAGCTCATTAAATTGAATAATCATCGAGAGTTCGCAGGTACGCGGCACCTGCAATTTACTTGGCCATTGCGCGTTAAGCTCGAAAGCTCGCTCGGATGTAACAAGAGGGCGATCTGCTGTCCGCCTCGCATTACATTCGCGCACCCTTCATTTTAAACTACATTAACCCTTTAGAGTCTACTCCGGAATTGAAGATGGATGAAATATCCTGATTACATATTCACGATTATGTACGTTTATATATTTTCTGTTTACATTTAAGAATCGAAATAAATATTTATATTTTCATATTTTCCAATATTATTATTTATTGTGATATTTTTGTGTGTTTTTTTCCAAATTGTTTGCTGTTACGTAACACGTGAACGCATGATGATTTATCTTTGGACGATAATGAATTAAAAATGTATTTTTATATTCTTGTATACCTTAATTACATTCAGATCAAGATTGTGGAGTGTGAAATAGGAAGGCAAATATATATTTTACGAGACCTAAAAAGAATTAAGTGAATTAAAGTCAGGAGAATTCATAAAGATAAAAATGTAGCCGTAAAACACGCAAGCCGTGTGTTCTAGTTTACATTAAGAGTATAATAATAAAAAAAAACAGCATTTTTTTGGTATGAAAAAAAAACAGACAACCGTAGATAAATCTACGTATGCACGACAATACGTGTGAAAATAGAACAATAGTTAAAAAAGATAAAATTGAAAACTGACACATACAATAATGTTGTAAATCTGAGATATTTACTTTTACTATGATTGTGTTTCACAAAAAAGTTTATTTTACGCGAAAAGAATATGAAATTTTGCGCAAAATACTAAAGCGTAATCGCCTCTGTTAAAATATGCGATACGGAGTCACGTTCCAATTAATTCGAATAATAGACATTAATTAGTCCCCACAATTACGGGAGTCATATTCGAAATTGTAATCTCGATCGAAATTGAATACGCCGGACGTGCACGAATATGTGTACGAAGATGATATTAGCATCTCTATGATATAAATTGTTTGTACAATTAAAAGTTCCACAATATCAATGCGTATTACAATCGAAGATAGATATCGTCGTAATCGATATATGACGTCGTATACAACATTACAATTACAACGTTACAAACGAGAAAGTGAAACTTTTAAATGCTATAAATTTATTTCTTTATATTGTATAATTTGTTGATGTTTATACATGTATTAAATATTATACTTACCTTATTTGAGATTATTGAAAAGGATTAACTGTTAAATTAATACAGATATTAACTTACATACATGTGCGTGCGTGTAAATTACTGTTTTCGCGACAGAAAGACGCGAGGGATATATTGCTGTTTAAAAATTTTTGTATATCATTTTCATGACAATGAGTACGGCAGAATGGGGAATGTATTGCGACGCGATTTTGGCTCTAGTAGCTCATTATATGGAATAATTATCAGCTATAATCGCATTGTACGGCGAGTATGCTTTATATGACTACCACATCGTTACATGTCTGCAGCCGTCCACGTGCAACGGAATTTTGATCGACTGCTAAATGAATCCCTTGACGACTACACGGATTATTTATTCCCTACACGATTAACGTCATGTAATCAATGACAACGTAATGAACGTATTGCCTAGCGCTTATAATGACACAGTAATACCGTTGCCTCTATCTCGTACGAATATCGATTACTTCTATCAATCTTGCGGACAACTACGTGAAATAGTGATTCTTTCGGCAAACCAATTAATTTGTCGCGAAAATTAAAATATCGCAAAATTAAAAACTTATAAGCTATAGTATCTATTTTTCGGATTAATATTTTTTTGTAACGTTTTACATATCTCAGCAAATAAAACTGTAGGTTTCAAACTTGTATATTATACTATAATATCCTGATAAATTGATGAGTTACATCGCGGCAATTAAGGGGTAAAATTTTCAATAAAATAACGACCATGATGTACATTAATCGTCTCTTTATTCCACTATACATAATATGTGTATGTATATAAATATATATATATATGTACATATACATATATACATATACATATATCTCCGTTGGCGACAATATATATATATATGTATTTCGATAAACCGTGGCTTGGCTTGGTACAAGTTTGCTTTTCATATTTTATTTATTACGGATTGGGGGGACAAGTAATTATAATTACATCGATGCACAGGTATGCGTATCCTCATTAATCATGTATGTATATCTTGTATAGCATATGCACGCGCGTGAGATTATTGTACAGTGTGCGATGCGTCGCTGTTATTATAAACAATTTTTTTTTCAATTTTATTCTGACAAGGACGGGAATTGAGGAGATGAGGGGGGAAAGGTAATCGAAGAGACAATAGTATTCACAATAGGAATATAATGGGGGAGATAATAAGTCGCCACTTGCGCGTATTTTTTTGTTTTAAATATTAATACGTAATTATTTTTTAATTGCTAGAAATATATTTCTATTTTTCTTGGTTGAAAGAATCGAATTAAGTGTTAATATTTAAAACAAAAACGCTTCGTATATCATGTATACATAATGCAAAATATATTAAGGTCAGGCCATACGGACAGTGTCGTCACTTTTTTTCAAGACTAGCTCTGCTCTTTTCGGAATCGCTGATTAATTAGTTAATTCTCTTGCCTCTTAAAAAGTCAGCGCGTCCACATAAAGTTCGTATCCCACACACTTTCGATTGATAAGCACAATTTTTTCTTCTATTACCTCGGTAACACTAAAAAGCACTTTTTTTTACATTGTTCCAGATACAGCAAAATGGATCGATCCTCTGACATGTGCATAAGAATAGGTCAAAATATCGCTATTTAGAATTGCTTGGAAAAATATATCGGATACATTTTCTAGCGTTTTTAATTCAATTAAACTGACATCCGATACCTAAACGACTAAGAATAAAAGCGTTAAATATCGATATTTTGATTTATTCCAAATACACCGCGCGACGCTCAACCGATAGATTGAAGCGAATTGAATCGAAGGCCCACGAGAACGATCAAAGCGTATGAAGATTTCGATATGTAAGTAAAACATCATGAAATTATGCTTGAATCTTTAAATGATATGTCATTTCGCGACGCAACTCGCAAATTCTTTAATTGCGTTCTTTGCATCACGTTTCTCGCGAACATTTTCAATTATATGGAACATTTCGTACTCTTATCGTATTATTTTTTTATTGTATATCTTTATTATACATACATTTTATCTCACGTGTAAAAGTGCACAGATCATAGCCTGCCGATTTTGTAAAAAAATGTATAAAACTTTGATTCATTACCGTGAGATATTGAGTAAGTTAACATTTTTCTTATTAAATCTTTTTCTTCGATCTGTGTCAAATTAAAATATTAATCGAAATCTACTATTAGCAACGATGCAATCGAAGTAGTAAATTCGCGCATCATTAATTCTTTGTTTTTATGTTTACAAAGTTTTTACAAATCGTTGTGAATCAGAAAGCGATGCGTTTGCGAGTTTCTTAACTGTCTGATATTTACTCAATATTGATATTTTACTCAACATGAATTGTTATACATATTTAATTTTTACTATCACTCAACTTTATCTCACCTCAAAATCACAAAACGGATAATCGATCCGTTTAAAAGTGTTTAAAAAGCAATGACAACCATAACAATGATAATAAAACGATAATCAACAACAATTGATCAACAGAACTCGGTTAGTTCGAGCATAAAGACTCGCGTTATTACCGTGAATGACGTGCGAAAGCCGATTCGATTGCAATTTGATTTTTTTGTTTTCTTTCTCCCCACAACTCTTACCGCGCTTTAAATATATTTTTTTATATTTATATATATGTATATATATTTATATTATATATATAACCCTCGTAAAATACACCTACGGTCAACAATTCGATAAACCCTATTCCGTAATGTACACAATCTACACATAGACATTTTGCTCTCATTTTTCTCTTAATAATTAATTAAACATCGCGAGATGATTTCTCCCACACTCATATACACAAACAGGCATGCATACCGATTGTGACTACAACGAGGCCCAATTGCGAATAAATAACGAAACAATTGTGCGAGCCTTGACGGCGATCGACTTTGGCCCGTTACTGGTTTTCTTTTTTTTTTTGTTTTTGTTTTTTGTTTTTGTTTTCATCACTGAAACCGCTGACGGATGCGCACATTATTCTTCTCACAAAGAGTATAAAATATCTCACACCTCCATACGCGCGCGCGCGTTAATCGTTCACTCATAACGCGACTGTGAGATGCGGATGACGTATTAATTGACAACGCCTTCGTTACAACGAACGATAGCAAAAAGTGTTGTCGTTCTAAAAGAGTCCTTTGTCTGTCTACTGGAAATACTCATTGTTCCGGATGACTTTTATGTAAAAGGACCTGAGTGCCTTTACGTCAAAAACTGAGAAATAGGATCCTAAAGTTTCTCTCTAAAGAATGTAATCCCTCTCGGAGTGTGCTGTAAGAGCAATTTATGATAAAATTACAGGAGAATTTTAATCTACTTAACAAACCAGTTGCAAGACTTAATATTTAATTTTTCTTAATAATGTATAATCATATTAATTAAAGATGCATTTATATACAGAAAGATGGACAAATATCTTCTTTCTTAATTATACTTTCTTGCTTTTATATATATATATAAACACTTTCATGTCTTTGAAAGAAAACTGTCTGCAGATTTCTATCTTGAAATATTAAGAGCGACGATAGTTTTTATCCATAGAAAAGCTATATCTAAATGAGGTGCATATTCGAAAAAATATTTTTCAGAATCAATCTACAATAAAATAAAATCTGAAGAAAAGTAGCGCGTTTATTTGGCACGTTTTTCTCTCTCTCTCTAGTCACTTATCTCTCATGTTTATTTTCGTCTGTGTGTCTCGTTGTGATTGGGCCAAAGTTACGTATAAAACATCGTTTTTGTCGCGTTTTCGGCGGATCGCAAGTTTTCTCAAAGTTTCCTGTATATATGAGAACGTCAATAATATTTGCATTATCTAAATTTTAAAATATGTTTAGTGTGAAACAAGCGAAACATATCAATGTGTGTAAAGCGCGCAAAATAAGTATTCTATTCTTGAAATTATTTAACAATATATAGAAGAGTTAACCTTATTTTTCTTCAATATAATAATATCGATACTCGTGATTTGCAAGATCCAATTAAAACGAAAATTTCAATACTATTTATATATAACGTTGATACACAGTAATGGCAATGTTATTTATTGCTTGTCGTTGCGCGTTCTTTTCTTTCACTCACATTTTCGTGGTCGAATATTTATAATACTTAATCGTGAATTGAGATATAATATTTATATCTCCATTCACGAATTCTTGATTTGGCAGTATGAGACAATATTTACGAAAAAACACGTTTGGAAAATTCTACTTTTTATTTTTCGCGCGCATCACAAAATATGCATCAACTTTTCTCTATCATGAATTTCTATTGTGGTATATGTGTAAAAATGAAAAGCTTCAACCAACTTGCCAGGATATTCTGATTCGATATGCATTCAAATGTAATGCGTTATATTCTCAGAGCGGGTTGAACTGAGAGAATAAAGCTGGAGATCTGTGCACTACGTATCGAAGAAATTAGAAATGTGACATAGCCGTCTGAGTAATATCGAAATGTCGAAAAGGCAGACGTCTCCGTCGTGTAGATCGATTGATAGACATTTAATAACGAAATTGTCGATGAAAATATTTCGTACGATTGCTCAGACACTGAATATGTTAATGAGAAAAAATTTCAATTACCGTTCTGTCATGCGCGTTAATATTTCTCCAGGAAAAAGCACATCAAATTTATTTTTACATATTGAATATAATATAAATTTATAGTTTACGTATATATATATATATATATATATATATATATATATATATATACACACACACACATATAGAATATAGTATAGAAAAAAGAAATATATAAAACAAGATATATAAAAATTTAACCGATACTTGATACATAACCAAAGCTCTCTTTAAAAAATTAATAGTTTTACAACTCAGTATTCTGAAGTTGTTGAACTCACTTGAAATGATAAGTATTGTAATGTATGTTTGTCGTAGTAACATTAATCAAAGCACAATGCTCCGTTCTTCCTTCTCTCTCTCTTGTCCAATTTTTTTTTTTTAATTTAAAAAAAACTTGAAAATTTAAAAAGAATTTGAATTTCTAAGACGTGCAAAATTGCACGCGTCTCTCACGCGCAATAGGTATCTTTCTTCCTGATCGTATAAAATCGATTGCGAATTAGACATCGATATTGCAGCAGCCCGCTAATGTAAATTCGCTCAATGGGAATTCGCGCACGTTAATTAAATACGCGCGATTTCTCGCGCGGCAGTCGAAAGTGTTTTCCTCGCCTGAGACAAACGACGACGTTCGCGTAATTGATTCCGCGTGTAGCCGTCACTTCTGCGATCTGACATTTCGAGTGCAAGTTAAAAAAGACCGACGATTTAATAATTACGTCATTGGATGAAGGCAAGATTACTAACGAGATATCTCGTTAAAGCCGCAGACGGACAATCGCGGTAGCCGCACTACGATACGAGCAAAATTTCACGATCTTCGGTCTGCCGTTAACGTTTCGTCGATATTCGTTAGATTGTTAATTTGCACGGGCATTGAGCGGAAGAGCGACCGTGCTGGATCGATGAAATATGAGCGACTTTTTATATAAAAGGAGAATTGTGTCTTTCGATAATAAAATTAGAAATTTAGACTATTTCAAAGTGTTATTTTCTTCTTACAAAATAGAATATAATAATATTCTATGTATTTTTTCTCCTTATTGATTTATCTATTTATAACACTTTTCTTTAATTAATAAAAATATCTTCTTTGAATGCATAAAAGTCATCATATCATATTATACTTTTAAACTTCTCGTCTCGTGACTGTGCGGCAAACTATTTTTATATGACACGCGCTACGTTGTATTACGTCCGACTTAATTTAATATGCTGCTCGTTAACTTCGTGCTTCTCTAGGTTTTCATATCTCTGTTAATTTTAGTTATTTTACGCAGACATTATTATCAGGACCTGTTCCCGCATTACAAAATGCTATTTTATGAAATGTGAATTTACTATATATGTCATCAAAATGCAGATATTTAATTGCCGCATTGAGGAGATTTTCGACTATATCGCGCTATATTTTAAGCTGGTAGTACACGTGGTGTCGCGATTGAAATAAATTTTGGAAGACAACCAAAATTTGGAGATATTTATATTAAAATTTAAAATATACATATGAGACTAAAATTATAATCTCAGCAATATCGATTTATCTGCTATATAAATCTATTGCAATTTTACTTCAGTTTCACTTTACACGTTAATAATTTATACAAGTGAAATATATTAATTCTTTATGCATGTAACTTTCATTTTGCAAGTCAATCTCTCGATCCAAATTGAAAGAATTTAAATTTTGTATCGCTTTCTTTAATCTTGTGACTGTTTCGTCAGTATCGACATAAAGACTCGATGGCAATGACATAAATCGAGCGAGAAATTTTCTTCCACGTAATAACTAGCAAGGCTCGTGTAGACATTTGCTGGCATTTTTGTGGATCGGCCGAGAACGCGACTCGACGCGAGAGACTATTATCTTCCTAAATTAGAGAATCGAGCATGTGTAGTGAACAACGTAGCTCGGATTTAAGGACAGGGTTACGTCTATCTTACGTTGAAGCGAGCAAATGATGCAGCGCGATCAGAACGATGCTGATCGTCACAGGCGATGCGCTCTCTCTGGTTGTGGTCGATGCCGAATTGTCATCCTCATCGAAGACCGGTTCCAGCGTCGATCCGGTTTCCCTTAGAGAGCCCTTAGATACGCCGTTCAGTCTATGCCCGTCGATCGATTCGTTCGTGTCGTCTTCCGATCGCCGATCGCCAGATTTTTTTGAATGCTTGGGCAACTCCATGTCTGTAACATCGTGTTATTCCTTTTTTGTAAAATTTTACGAATAAGAACGTTTAATAAGTAGAAATTATTATAGAACTGTGTTGCTTTTTTTGAAACACAAAAGATATAAATACAAACTTTAAAAAATTACAGTCCTTTTATATTTAATTGGAAATTGTAAAAGTTCTATTTAATTCCTACTAAAATGTTAAAAATGAACGCGAAAGAAACGTTAATATGTTTTAAAAAAAGCAAATTTATAAAACATTTATCATTACAGCATTAAAATGTATAAGGAGAATATAATATCTTACAATTTGTCACAGATTAACAAATTCGCTGAGGAAATACAATTAACAGATACTTTTATAGCAAAATATACAGGAAATGGCAGCTTTGCCGAGTCTTGTGTTACAACGCTGCGAGCGAGCGCCGAGCTTGCAGTTCTCTAACTGTCGAATTCAAAGCACGATCGTTGAAACATTATTTCAACTATGGTCAGCTAGTAGTTGGCGATACGTGCGAGTAGATATCATTTTTTTCCGCATGTGCGGAACCCGGATGGAGCGACATTGCGCAATACTTTTACGCCCGACGTCACTCGATACACGCGGAGGCGAATAAAAGTGAAGTGAGAATTCTTTTTTTGAGATTCGCGCACGTACGATAGATGCAGTTCGTTGCCGCAATGGAAAACAAATCGATTTGCTGGTTTTGTCGACGGAAAAACTCTCTCCCTAAGATAACGCGTGTATTTACGAAAAAAAAAAAAAAATCAATTTCGTATCTTATTTTCTCAGAAAATGGATTTCAAAAGATGACATTTATTTCAAGATTTACGGCACGAATTTCCTGTGAATATAATTTTGTCTTTGACGTATATCGCGCGTATTTTTCAATGGTACTAAATATCCGCGGCACGTTTCATTGAAATTCAACGAGCGAATGATGAGCAAGTCGATACGTGATAACAGGTAATGCGATGTGGAGTGCGCAACGATATAACGCTATATACGAGGGGAAGGGGGAATTATCTCTCGCATGTTAGGATCAATCATACGTTCCTTCGTTAGGAAGTAACTAAGTTAATTTCACGCTGGCTTGTTACACCGCAACTCAGACACATTCTCTCGCATTGTGATTAAATCTCGTCTATTAAACATTATCCGAGAACTTCTCGATTATATAACTTACTATTTCCACTTCTTCTACGTCACCATTTTTATTAAATACTTATTAAGATTTAATCTGTTTATCTCATTTTAACGTTTATTGATTGCGTCTCGTTATAATGCAACTAGATTCGTATATGTTCGTGTAATATTAGAATGTTTAACTTTTATGTGACACTACAAAATACCAAAGCTACTAAATATCAAAATCACAGGGCTAATTGACAAGATTGTGTTTCAATGATATTAAATTAGCTACCTCTCTCTCTTTCTCTCTCTCTCTCTCTCTCTCTCTCTCTCTGTTAAAGCCATTGCTACTTACTCATCAAGCGACGTAATTTCCAATCTGATTTTCCTTTTACTCTGTTAATGCCACTCGGTAATATTGCTAATAAATTTAATTCGAACACGAAATTATCTATGCAAAGCTATGTGATACGAGCGAAAGACGTTTATTACGTTTCTGATTCGAAATGTATAAAGATCTTTTATTTCTCTCTCTCTCTCTCTCTCTCTCTCTCTCTCTCTCTCTCTCTCTGTGAAACGAATTATCATTTCTATAAAATTACATTAATACATCCTCGATGGAAATAAAAATTTATTTCGTGGAAATTGACTCTTGTAACTGTGTCAAACAATTTCTGTAAAAGTAAAATTGGTAAGTTTGCAACACTCCCCCTCCCCACTACGCAGCTGTGCTACGAACGAAGAGACAGGTTGCGGTAGAAGAAGTATAGAGACCGGTGGTTAGAAGAAGTATAAGAAGAAGTAGAAGTGGGAAGAGAGAGGGGGTGTGCGGCAGCCCGTCGAAATAGCAGTTTAGCACTGATAACACTTGGCAGACTTTTATCGATCATGTCTGGCAACAGATGGCTCACCCAATTCCGGCCGGCGCGTTTTGTCTGGCCGGCTGATAAACGATAACTAATACGAGACAAGGGGAACACGCGGGGCCGGATTGACGAGGGGTGAGCAAGAAGAGAGATAACGGCGGAATGGCGGCGGCTACGTTAGATATTGTTTCACGGTCTTTTAACCGACGACGTGACGCCCCGACGATCGCCGCAATTGTTCTGCGCGCTTTTTTGTGACGACGCGCAACTCCCAGTGTTTTCAGAACAACTACTTAGAACACAAGTCATTATAGTGGAAATTGTGTGTGTGTGTGTCTATATATATATATATATATATATTTGTCAAATTTATAAAAAGAAAAAAACGTCTTACAATTTTTTACAATACGGACGAACTCTCATCTTCGATAAATTATAAAATACTACGATATCCAAAACAGTTTCAAATATATCGAAGATCCTTTTGCATATTACGGGAGAAAAAATCAAAGCCGCAGATTTATAATTTAAAACGCGCGATTTTTATCTTCCGGAGTTACGTGCCGGATATCGAGTCGCCATTTATCAAAGTAAATCCATAATCCCGACCGCGCGCAATCTGTGACAAGAACATCTCCGGAAAAACGGTGGAAAAGGGGACACGAAAAACCGGCACGGCGCGATTCGCGATAAGGAAGGGGAAGGGATGGATATTGTTTCGCGGACTTTCTGTCCTCGACATGACGTGTCGTTGTCTCCTCTCACATTCCAGCATGTATGTATAGTAACATTTTGATTCTTGTCCTCTGCAACGCTCTTAAATCTATCGAATCCACACCCTCGAGCGGGCGGGAGGCGCGCACGCTCTTTTCACCCTGCTCTTCGCGCCCCGTTTACGCTCGCGGTTTAACGGTTAATCCCTCGAGCTTATCTGATCGCGTGACTTCAGCGAGAAGTTCGAGCATTGCCGGGATAGCATCGTGCGCGTACCTCCGCCCGCTCTTGACACGACAGCACGATAAAATTGCCGTCATTAGGGTTGTGCGCGCGCACGAGGGATAGTTAATTCGCGAATATCAGACCTCGTTTTGCCTCACTTGTTACATCGTTGTTATATTTAACTTGTGTTACAACTCGAAAAAAAAACAAAACCATAAAACCTAGTAACATTTAAAGAATTAGTAAAAATAATAGATACTAATTTCTGGTTTTTATATATAAGCAGACAATTGCACGTACACATGAAGTAAATAAACTGATTACGCTATGTTTCCCGCAAAGAGGCAGTTTCGCTAAATTTCTCTTCCGCTGTAAAGCGGAAAATTATGTGATAAAACCCGGTTAATAAACTGTGAAAAAATAAAGACAAAATAAAGTCCGGGAAAAGCAAGCTGGAATTTATGGACGCATTTACGGCTGATGACACACACTCGCGAGAGGATCGCATCAAGGTGCATCGTTCGCGAAAAATGTGCTCTTTTTTCATTCATCTTTCGGCAGTAAAAAGGTGTGTCCGCATGCACGTCGTAAACGGATCGTAACGTTCAATCAGCGTGCGGAAATTACGAGACACCGCTTATAACGACTTATTGTGTTCGTAGCATCATGTAGCTGTGCCGTTGCGATATGTTGCGCAATATATTGCTGTATTATTTGTCGTTTAACCATTCTTTAATTACGTGTGTTTATTACGCGTGCTATTAAATATAACAACATAAATACTAATACCTATTAAATATGATAATAAGAAAAATTACAAAACGTGAAAAATGTACGTGTGTGTTTGTTTGATGTACTGTGTATAAAGTTCAAACGTTAGGAAGAATGTTAAGACGGACAACCTTCTCGCAAAAAGAAAAAAAGAAGGCTTATAATCATGTTTTAACCGATATCATAAAAACATTTTAAAGATGACTGACTTAGGTATTTTATAGACTTGCGCCGGCGGACGATAGTAGTATTTCGCGGACACACAATGGGAGCGAATTCCATAAATATTATACAGAGAGTACAATATTATCTGTGCGCGCCGTGAAATAACTTACGGTTACGACGGAGACGTGGCTAAGAAAACTGCAAGAATTCCGATCTGTATTTCGCGGCGCCAACCAGATATCTTAAATAGTAAAACTCGACGGAAACGTTAATTTTGCAAATACCGATAATCTTGTAGTGTGACGATCATGTGGTTTTTTTCTTCAAGATAAATACCTGAGATTGCCACACAACGACAATTTAAAAAGATGAGTTAAAGAGATTATACGAGAATATATAAAAACACTCACGTGTCCAGCGCTCAACGTTGTTGCTGTTGTTTTTTTTTATTGTTTATTTACTGTGTAATAAATCATACGCGCGTGTATATGAAAAAAGAATGATAAAATATAAAAATAAACATTGTATACACGCCACATAGATATTTCATATTTTCGGTTGATTTTTTATTTTTATTTTTTCAACAATAACAGTTTATTTTCAACTAAAGTCCCCTAATTTATTTTATATGTCAGATTTTACATCTGCAATGTGTGTGTGTGTGTGTGTGTGTGTGTGTGTGTGTGTGTGTGTATGTGTGTTACTCTGCTAATATTATAAAGTACGTAAGTAAAAAATGAATCAAAGAAAGCATAAAACAGGTATATTAAAATCTCTACGTAAACTTAATCGGGACGTCACTTCCGCAGCGGCATATCGTTATGAAACGGTAAGAAAAATACCAGCGGTGTTACGTAATACGCGAGACGATCGTTGCCGTCGATTGCTCTGCGAGATTGCGACGTATTAAATCGCGCGTGTAATGGAAACGGCGATGTCGCAGTGATACGCCGTATTACTTTCTTCGGAAGTGTGCGCAGCTGCCACCGTCGCTAAAATACACCTTCTGGTATTCGCGGCTGTTTCGAGGACTTTAGTAGAAAAGCATATTCTCACTTTTGGAGATTCTACGTCATCTAAAATATTAAAACATAAAAACCGCATCCCTCTTTCTCTCTCTTTCTTCTTTTTTCTACGTAAAATTGAATTTACTGTTATGAAAAAAAGACATTTCTGTTTAATTAAAAGTTTTAATTTCGTAATCTCTCTCAAAACTTATCTCTAGGGAATTAACTTTTTTTCATTGTTTGAAAATTCACAGTACATTTATAATAATAATCAGTATGTAATGAAATTCAGCGCGACTTTCGTTCCCGTCCTCTATGCTGACTCGCGCTACTAATTTTTTTACAATATATAATAAATGCATTAGCCCTAGACAGAGTTACGACGTCGTTTTACGTCTGACGAAGTTTTTCTCCGAGACTCCGCGAGAAGACTCTACGACCCTCGCTCTGAGAGACTTTACGATCAGTTTTCGCCCTTGTCGACGCATTAACCGCGGAAACTCACCGTAAAGCCGGATGTTTCCCTCGGCGTCGCCGATAGAGTTCTTCGAGATGCATTTGTAGCCGCCCAGGTCATGCTTCTGTAGGTTCATGATCACTAACCGCATCTGCACGCTGTATGCCGACAACTTCATTTCCGACATCGCGTACTTACTGTTGGTGATTATCATTTCGTCTGTAAAAATATATTTGCCAAACTTTAACCAAAGTTTTAACAAATTTAATTATAAGTTTTTTACGTGTATAACATTTGAAATGCGTGACATTTGTATTTCTAAATTAACTGATCAAGTCTTCAGTGTTAATTGGACAACAACAATTACACGCATAAATTGTCGTCTTACCTGATTCTCGAGTCCAATAATTAATAGCCTTGGGTGACGCTTCCACATTACAGAGCAACGTGACGTTGGTTCCGATCGGAGCGCCGACCAGCTGATTCGGCACCTGGACCATCGGGTGAACTGTAACAATCCGATCCATAACAATTCGATCAGTCGCGACACAAATAAATTATGATGAGAATCGCGACGCAATGTCACGAAACGACGGAAATTAATTTCTCTAATTGAACGGGTTTTTGCTCGTGACTCGACAGAAGTACAATTTTTTCGATTCGTTTTAAAAGCGTATATAAGGATATAAAATAGTGGTACACATTACACCATTTTAAAACAATTCAATTGCCTTATTTGACTGTAATTGTTTTTTGTACGAGTGCGTCATTAGCGAGCTGCATGAGCACTTGTTTTTATGCTAATGAAAAACGCGTTGACAGATTGTCATTTGGCCAAGGAGAAGCGGAAAGGAAGCTACTGTATTCGTTTTCGTTCTCTCTCGTCAGCGTCACGCTGCCTTTCGTTTCGAATATCGTAAGCAGCTTTTCGTGAGCTGCTTACGTTTTAACAGGCGACCGCGCCGAGCACTTCTTCTTTCGACCGACTGCGGCCAACGTTGTGTCGTCACAAAGCGCTTACAGTGCGTTTTACACAGCGGCTACTTAGTCCCTCTAACAGGAATCTTCTCCAGGCACAAATCTTCCGCCCGCTGAAACGTCTCTTATATCTTTTTTATCGTACATATAACGCGCAAGAGACAATTTCTCAGCGCATCATAACTAAATGTCATATAGTCTTATTTGTTATCATCGATAATAAAGATGACCTAATTATTCGTCGCATTATAATCATATAAGAAAGAAAAACTAAAATATATAACGACTTCTTTACGTAAAAAATTATATATATATATATATCATTTTGATGAATGATATATATATATATATATATATATCATTTTGTGTATTAATAGCGCGTTTTAAAATACATAATGATTTAAATGTAACAAAAATCTAAAAAAAATATATAAAAATCTAAAAAAACAACAGGAAAAACATGTGTGTATTCCACTATCGACGTGTATGTACGATGAGATTATATTTTTATCGTTGGTCGGAACGGGTCTGTTTATATCGATAAACTGGCAGCGCGCAAAATGCAGAGCAACGATTTGCATCTCGCGCAATTGCTTGGTAGCAAAATGTTCCGCGTCGAAATGTCGCGGCGGATTTGCGTTTAGCCGAGTTTTGAGCTCGTTCGCAATTAAGAGTAATGTCCGACGATCCCATTGTTTGTTATCCGAGCGAGCGCATCGCTATCGTCAAGCTAAACGTTACACGAAGAATTCCCCGTGCGAATATTCGTCATTGTATCGAGCTCGCGTGTACGTGAGAATCCGGGAGCCGCGAGTTTTCGAACGTGGATCGAAAATTTCGTAAATCCGCCGGAAAATCACGCGACGGATTTGCGGGACACGTCCGGCGAATCGAAACAATTAAAACTTCCTCTCTCTCTCTCTCTCTCTCTCTCTCTCTCTCTTTTCGGCGGCCAAAAGGGATTCATAAATCAATTCTCGCGCGGTTGTGCTTAGGGGCGAAAACGTGATTCAATTCGGCGGATAATTGTTCGCCCAGAATTGCCGAGAGTTCGAATTAACGCGCGCCCAAGTGCCCCTATGTTGTTGTTCCGTTTTGATAATTCGTTTCCGCACTTTCTCGCTCGGAAACATTTTTTGCGACACAATCGCGACGTGTGTGTCATAATTGCTAATTCGCGATCGTCTCGCAATTATTAATGTCACGATCGTGTCGGGATTTCCGTTACGGCGGCAAGAGTGTTTTTCCATTTAATGTCCGAAACAGATTTTCCTTTCTCTCTCTGTGAGAATCGATTGCAACACACGTTGGAAAGATTATATATCGGATTTTCATTCGTTCAACAAAAATTACCAGATTTTTATTCCAACGTGTCGATATACACTTGACTTATAGGTATATCCTACCAACGAAACACTCCGTTATGTTCCTTTTTTCTCACATAAAAGTGTCGTCTCTCGATGCCGCCGGAATCTTCTTCGGTGTGCACAAGCGAGCGCATATATTTCCCAAGCGGCGCTCGAGATAAAGAGTCGACCAAAGACTCGCCGAGAAAACGGCCAGTTTATCTCGCGCCATCATCTTAATTTTCTGTTACCACGTACGTAATATCATCGCCTTGGCATTTCGATATCGCCGGCGTAATCTTTATTACTGGCATTACGAAAGTGCCCATCTTAGAAAACGTTATCTTTTAACGACCGCCGCGATACAGAATCGTTAAAGATTATAACGACAAACTGTAAACCTAAATCGCGAAAATACGAACAATCCATTCATACAGAGACGAAGTATTAGTATGTGACGTTGATTGATAATATGTCAATTTATTTAAAGGTGAACGTGTATATCCGAATGAAATATTAAATAACATTAATTTCGTCTTCGGCGCGGAGAGGGGAAAAAGTGGGGGGGAAAGGTGGTAATAAATTCATATATCGGCAGACTGTTGGCGGAATATTTTAAGCGAAGAATATTCTCAAGAATGTGGAGCATTTCTATCGTGTTTACGTATGCAGTAACGTGTGCAAGTTCACGATGCGCTATCACCGATAATATAGCGACGCCAAAATAAGCTCCTCGAACATCAATCAAATAAGTTCGTGGATGCGATATCCGTGCTGCATAATGGATACCGGATCGATCTCGAGCGAAGGACTGAAATAGAGAACCGACCACAAAGCACAATCGAGCGGCGCAAATATGCGCGGCGATACAGGCCGATTTCTTTCGCCGCCTCCGCTAATTAAGCGATGCGAAACGATCTCAAAGCGCTTAATGCGGTATACGGCGCGAAATTGCATTCGTCGCGCTTATAGTCCGATCTAATGCGCCGTAACAATTTAATGCGGTGTAATAATTTAATGCACCGCGCGCGATTCCCGATATTACATCGATCGAATGTGCGCCCTCGAGATAGATAACGATATAAAACTATATAATCCGAACTTTATTTATCGCGGAAAACAGCGCGTGTCTCATGTTTCATCTTAAACATTTGCGCGCGAGTGTGATCTGCAGATAGTAACTCTTAATAATATTAGGTTTACTTAAAAAGAGTCAATATATGAACGTTATGTACAGCGGCTCGACATAAAGTCAACTTACGAACGTTATAGGAAGGCCTGATGTGCATGTGTGTGTGTGTGTTGTGCTTCCGGCTTGCGGCGCGAAGAAATATCTATGTGAGACAAGATTTTCTGTCCTTTGGGCGCAAAGGACGTATACCCAGCGTCTGAGTATTCCTACTGGATGATAAGATAACGTTCAATCCTTTTCTATGGCGTATATTACTCCCGGCGTAATGGGTCTTTGTTAAGAAGCGACGTTAAGACCGTGTCGAGACTCCGTTACGGTATTTCCCGCATTGTAGCGAGACACGGCGGCAAGCGTGTCGCGCGCCGTTTTTCAGCAGCCTCGTCCTTTCGCGTGTACACAACCATATTTATCTAACGCGTAATTACGCGTCCGAGTTCCACGGCAAAACTTACAAGCGACGGCGGAGAAGCCGCGAGAGATGTAACAGAGAAGTTAAAACGTTGGGACTAAGTTAAAACCGGAACGGACGCGGCGAGGGGTGGGAATGCTTAAAGTTCCCGAGGAAAGTTCATCTTGTCACATCTTGCGATGATTAGATCAGGGCTCCCGTCTTCCTTTTCCGAGTAGTTAACTAAAAGGAAGTTTCATTCTGTCGTCGCGTGGATGCCGATGACGAGTTGCGCGAGTATAATTTCGCTTGTGGAAGTCCGCAGGTATTAATCGTTCATACAGTTCGCAAAGTTATTATTAACGGGTATATATATATATATATACACTGCACACCGTTTAAAGCGTAATAAAAAATTGCGGAGAAGCTTTATTGTTAGAAAATCAATTGGAAAAAGTTTGAATTAATATTGTACGAGAAGAACCGCGCTGACGATATCGTGATTATATACATATATATTGATTATATATTGAATTTGTATTGTCAGAAAATGTGTGTAATTTTCCGACAAAAGTAATGATCGCAATAAATTGCATGCGAAAACATTCATCGGTGATTCTATAGTCATGTATTTCAGGTTTTCAAAGAAAACTTTGGCACTTCACACTCTCCCATCACGCGATCGTTCGGAGCAATCGTTCGCCACGAACAGTTTCGTATTCCCGAATGAAGCGAATCCGCGCCTCGCAATTCGCAGAATTATCCGGGACTACTATAACTGGTCGCGCGCGAATTTTGCGGATACAGCTCTCGTCTACAGCTATATTTCAATGAAACTCGATTATCCCGCACAATCTTATCGCGATGCTTGGGGCAAATGCAAGACTGCGCAGCCGCGAAAGCGTACGTACGTATGTTCAATTTCCGGCAAGGAATTACCTCTCCCCTCACCGGGATCTAAGAAAGACACGCTCGGGTCGGTCGTAACCGCGGCTTAACCCACTATCGTCGCACCACAATGAAGCCACCCCTTTCTTCCTCGCCTCTCTTTTAGTATTACATCCTTTTAACTTGCTTTGGGATTTTAAAGGGACGGCGAGTGAAATCCTCTTTGATCAATGTGTTTCATTTCGAAATCAAATTTCTCACGATAATTATCAGTGATTTTATCCGATGTTTTTTTTTCATCATTAGTTACCGTGCGTTAATTTAATAATGCTCAGTGTTTCCAAAAAAAATTATTTACTTTATGTGTGTTATCATTCCGAGTAATTTTATTATCTTCTACCCCATGTTTTATCACTCTTGTCGGGTCACTCTTATTTATCCCCCTTCTACATCATCCTTCCCGTCACGCGGTGTTATTTAAGCAGTATTTTACCTTCGGTCTTTTCCACCTCCTGGCTACGGTTTCTTTTCACGGAGGAAAGCCTCTTGGTTTCACAGCTACGGCGAAATTATGCAAGAGAAGGCTACGACGGCTATCTCATCGTGGAAGCGACGCCTTTCTTCGTGGTTGCCGCAACATAGCCTTGTATTCCCTTCGAGACGCTTTACACACCTCGAAGTGTGTCTCGCGTGGATAAGGCTACTGTCGATAGTACGCGAAGTTTACACCTTCTGGACGATTGCTCGAGGAAACGTCCAGGAGATGAAATCGTGCCGTTATACGAGCCAGTAAAAAACGAATCTCGACAACATATTCTCCCGCAAACACGCTCGTCCTACTTTTGCTTTACGAGCGTTCTCCGCGCGCGATTAATTGTCACTATATCGACGATCATTTATAATTTCGAAACAGTTCTTTTTTTCTTTTTTTTTTTTGGACAATTCTGCTCGCAGATTTGAAAGTTGTTATAAAAAAAAAACTTTGAAATAAAAAAAGTCAAAGAATAGAAATCGTAATTAGTGTGATTTCAGATAATGTCGATTTAAAATGTGAAAAATTTCCTTGGTGGCGCAAGACGAATTCACCCGAATAGTAGATGAGGATTAGTGGATATGTACTTACAGTGCACATGCAGCATCATTCGTTTGCTGACTGACGGAGGCACTCCGTTGCTGGCGATGCACAGGTAAACGCCCATCTCGCCTCTCGTTACTTTCGACAAAGTCAGCGTTTCGCCTTCTGCACTGAGCTCTGCAATATGCAAGCGCAAGAAAGTTAGCTCGTTACGTGTTGTAATCAAAGTGTACAACATTAATATCCGATCGGCTTAGCAGCTTAAACTCATAGAGATACGCGTAAATAATGTCTCCCGAAACACGAAATTCGTCGTTTAAAACATAATGAAGCTATTTCTGAGACGTGAATTCCTTAAAGAGTAAAGAGTAAAGCGTGTGCATTTGCAAATTTGTCTTCTCGCTGACTAGTAGAACATGTTTAAATAATGTAAATTTTTAACAAAGTATTGCTAAAAATAACAGACGCTATTATTTAGAATATTATGTTTTTTGAAAATCATCATAAAGATCTATGATCTCTTCTTTAATCGCGTAAATTAACGAATGATAATGTTGTGAATAACAGTTTCGACCTTTGCAAATTATTTAGAAAGAAGATTAATCTTAAGTGTGTCAATATTATGTTCGGTACTGTAGTTATATCACTTCTCCGAGAGAAGAGAGTGAGTTATATCACTTCTACGTGCGACTAGTACGAAATAATATTTGGATAAGTTTCTTACGTTTTGTCTTGCCACCGGACTGGCCATTTCGCGTGACGATTTCGGCGCCGTCTTCTCGTTTCCACACGATTTCGGGTTTGGGATAACCGCGCGCTTTGCACACCAACTTCGCGGAGCCTCCCTCGGGAACCATCAGGTCGTTCGAGGTCTCCTCCGGGATGAAGTCTGGCGGTATTACCACCTCCAAATACGCGCTCTGCAAATGCAAGGGAAATAAATTATAACACGTCTCCGTATGCATGTGTGTGCGAGAGAGAAGTGTGTGGATGTATAGTGTGTACTACTGTGAAGAAGCTATACGGAGTGTTGCAAAATATATATAACGAAACCGCCGACCGAATTAAAGCGGAAAACTCCGAGGACGCAATTATAAATTAATCAACTTGGAGTAAATTTTCGCGTTACAGAAATTCTCCATCTGATAAGCGTAATCACATTATTAATATTAATTATTAATAATATTAATTATTATTAATGTGTAGTTTTTTTTTTGTATTTGCTTAAAACGTAATCTTCAAACATTTCTCCCAAAAGATTTCTTCACGCAAACCATATATTTTTCATTAACTCGTGTACGTAAAATAATACAGAACAAATTTACATGTAAAACAGTTTATATGTAAAACAGTTTGCTATAATGTAATACTGTACCTGACTCTTCATGGGGTCCGTGTTGACCTGGCACATGTAAATCCCGCGATCTTCCCGCCGTGCTCCGCGAATGTTCAACGTCCACGTGTTGTAGTCACTGTGGGTCACCGACAGACGAGCATTGTTCGTGATAACGTGCTCGTGAATCGCAAGAATTGCCTTGGTGTCCGCTTTGATCCACGCCACCTGACCTCACAAACCCATTTCTTAGAGAAAGCGGAATTTCCTCGCGCGATTTTCCGCGGTATTTCTTCTTCCTACTTCTTTCCCAAATTTTCCCTAATCTCATAGCTATTCTATTAACGAAATCTTTTTTCGCTTTTTTCCGTGAACCTAACCGCTGTTTACCTCGCAAAGTATCTTGCGAAGTTAAGCAACATTTATCATCATATTACACTTTTTTTTTATTTTTTATTTAATATTTGTCCTTAATCTCTGCTGTACATACACATATTACGCATAAATATCAAAATAGTTAATTGTTACGCAAAACTTCGCAAAATATGCTGAGATGGAGGAAGAGAGTCGAGCTTCCTACTAACCTAAACGCTTTCCTATCGCTTTTCCAGTTTTTCACAGTACCTCGGTAACTCCTGAAATATTCGGAAGTACAATCTTAAGCTTCCTGTCACGATTCAAGTATGAACTCGATTACGATAACGTCTGCGAGACTTTGCGTAGAAAGAGAGATATGAGACGCGCTTTCTATTCGCGAATGAATGAAATATTCGTATACATTGCTTTGAAGGCGGGCATCAAAAGCCGGTATATTCTGTGAAAGAATCTTCTCTTTGTAGCAAAGTCTGCTTCGGCCGCGCATCCCCCTCGACAGGAAAACTGTACCGTTGCGCGCCGCGACGGTTTGCCGCTGTGTAAATATGAAGAATTCCAGAAACACGATAACCCATAGAACATAACTTTTAGAAAAATAAAGAAGGCAGTTGCGAGGAGATAACGGTTTAGTGGCAAAGTTCGCTGCTCTTTGCAAGATGTAACATTATGTTTACATCAAACTCACGAACGGGCTACCGTATTTGATAATAAAAGCAAGCGAAAGAACGAAAATAAATGTCAACGAAAAATGTTCAGAAGAAAAATATTTCTGTGCCTTTCCTCTCTCATATTGGTATAATTTATATGTCAAGTTCTTCACGCTCTCTCCGGTTCTTCGTGAATGTTCCGCAAGTTACATTACTTCTCAAGTGATTATCGTGACTGTTCCGCATGTGGGTTACCGCCTTTCCCCTCGCGAACTCTCTCTCTCTCTTTTTCTCTCACATATACACTCACTCACTCACTCACATCAACAACGCTAAATTGAATCCCGGTTATTTCCGCACCGCTCTCTCTCTCTGCAGACCGCTGATATACACCATTAATTAAATCCATTTTTTTACGAATTATGATCAACGAGACAGAAAAAAAAGAGCAGAAGAAAAGGAGAGAGGATACAATTGCGACTGGTCTTTTGCGGCTTCACGCTCGGTACAAAACTCGACTTGTTGTTTATAATGTAAAATCCAAAGCTGTGCGTAAATACAATTGAACATTTATGTATAAGTGATTTTTCTATTTCTCAAAGTTTTATTTTTCAAAATCAAACATATATATTACGTTGATAATATTATTACAGTGAGAATGCGACATTTAACGAATTCACATCGAAATTATAAATTCCGACCGCGAAGGGTTAACGCGTATTAATTGTAATTCCATCTTATATCCTGACTTAAGCCAGTCATGAAAGAGGAAACTGCAGCGCAGAGAGTATTGCGAATATTCATTCTCTCTATTCCGGTCTCCGCCACCCTTTGCACAGATATTATTGGCATGAAATTGAACCTGAACCACGTCGAATATCTGACCTTCCATCGCTCTGAAAGGATATTTATCAACCGACAAAGGAGTTCCTCCGCGGGTTCTTATCGATAACTCGCGAGCAGAATGTATAGACGGACGCATGGGTGAAGGGGCATGGGTAAGAGGGTGGGACGCGGAAGGGCGCGAATGTTTGGTAGTGACGGCGCGAATATACTTCCACTTATAATATATTATGCTGGAGTGTATAAGCGCGACCTCGTTCCCCCCTTTCGGACGCTTCGCGATCCTCTGAAAGTGGCGAGCCACCCTTTTGGAAAAGAGAGGTGGAAAAGTCGCCACAAGCGACAAATGCTCAAGGTTCTCGAAACATTTATGCCATATTATCGATTATTACTTATCGATTTACTTGGCGATAATTAATTGTCAACTAAAAAGGTGAGGAAGAAGGATTTGAACTGTTTTACATTTTAGGATAATTTTTTAAATAAAACAATAGTAAAACTGTATTTTTTTCTCGAATATAAGCAACAGACGAAGAAAAATAAAATTTTATTTTATTTTAGCGATATGAAAAAAATATGAGCACTAAAAATATCATTTGAAACTGATAAAGGAATATTTACTTCGCAGTCATATTGCTAAGTAAAGCCGATCATGAAACGGTTTCCTCACGGAATCTTTGCTTCCGCGGAATCCGGTGACAGAGTCTTCGCGAATGCACGATATCAAAATCGCTCTCGGAAGCGAGAAAAGGTATCCATAGCAACGCGCGAGGGATGATAATGTTGCGCCAGCACGACAACTCGAAAATACGCACAATACGTCGCAGCTTCTATGTATTATACTTTGCGCATCCGAAAGTCAAAACTCAAAAGCCACGCGACTCTGAGATTCCGCCGCGTCCTCGAAAAATAGAAATCCTATATCTATAGCCAGGATGAAAATCGTTATTTTCCCACTTTCCTTTTTCGGGATACGCATTTTCGCGTCGCGCACATGTCTTTCCGATCAAGAAGATTAGAACTCGAATTCCGTTACGATACAATGACGAGGGCAAAAGATTTAAGCAAAAAGGGAAAGGGAGGCGGAAAATCGAGAACTTAAAGAGTTTTTTTAGACTCTAAAAAAGCGAGATTATTCAAGGGCGCCTCGTGTCCTCGCATGGAAATGAGTGTCTATCTCAACGCAAAGAACGCCCTCTTTACCTAATGCAGTTTCCTCCCGGTACTTTCAACGTACGACCTCTTTTTCCTCTTCCTCCAATTCTTTAAGGAAAAGCGCAAGAGAAGAACCCGCGAAGGAACAGAACAGACGGATAGATAGACGCAAAGAGATTCGAAGATGAGAAAGCGAGAGGGTGGCTAACCTCCCTAGTCCGATATAATATCGCGTTACGTACACCTATTCTCCCTCTTTTCCCTCCCGGCCTTCGGATCTACGTTTCCTCCATTCTCGGTCCTCTTTCATATGCAAAACCGTCGTCGGCGCTCCATTGTGGTGCATTGTGGAATCGGGAGCCTCGGTCCAGTCTACTACCCCTCGTTTATTTCGCGCCACCTCTTTCACCCTTCTTCAGAACCCCTCTTCTTACCCTTTCCTCCGTCTCCTTGTGCTCATCCCTCGCGTTTTATTCCCTCGCTTTCGCGACGCCCACCGTGTCACCCACTTACATAGTGCGACTCGTTCCTAAGTTTTTATTCTCTCGACTTTTGCTCGCGCTGAGGTGCGGCTGTTCCCTTTTTCAGCGTGTAGAATAAATGGATAAACTCACTAATTAGAAGTTCCGCGGCCTCTCTCCTTTTCCCGACCTTTATCGCGACGCGCGCTTCGTTGCGACTACTTCGACTCCTTTTACCTCATCCCTTCACATTGCCATCGCTTTGCGCTCAGGATTTCAGGTATTAACGCACTATTTTATAGTCTTTGTGTTCTTCACAACTTTCTTTTTTCCCCATCTTTCCTTCTACGACTTTAACATCCTTACGATTTTCCGTCTTATCATTAATACATTTGTCGCGTCTTTTGCTTCTGATAAAAGAGATTAAGAGAGATTCTCAGTTTAATTTCGGATACTTCAAAGAACTTTTCTTTCTTTTCGTGGTTTTTTTTTTTTTTAATGTGTTTGCAGTTAAGTAGTTATGTACTACAGTTAAATTTTTATATTATTAGTTAAATGTTTGATGCGAGTAGTTCGCAATGTCTCGAAAAAATTGATACCTGTCGATAATGACACTTATATGAGCGATCAAAAAACTTATTTCTTTTCACCTTAATTGTTTTTATCTTCATGGCATAGATAGCAAGTAGGACATTGGTATAATTATTTGATTTTTTATTCCTATTGTATTTATTCCTTATTATTTCTTATTTCACTTGTAACGTGTCGCGCGAGAAATTGGAGCGCAGTGGCCGAGAACGCGATAACAGCGGGTTAAATGTCAGAATTTATGGCGACGCGACGTCGAGTGCCGCGACTCGGCACGGCACGCTCGACGGTACAGCGAAACGCACTCATCCGCGCAGCCGCGTGCGCGGAATTCGAACGATTAACCGATCCGCGTGACACGCACGTTTCGGACGAGATTACTCTCTCCGGCGTACGGTTCCTGACACATATATCGGGTGACACGAATAAAACGCCACTAAAACCTAAACGCGATTTCTATCGCCTCTGATCTAAACCCTAACGTCATCGAGAGCTATACACGCTTATATCTCGCTTATCTGTCTAGATTAATGCTTACTGGCAAAAACATGCTCATGCAACCTCCGTATACGTACTCTCCGTACGATCATATATTCATGCATCAATTTGTTTTCTTTTTTGTGGCATGCCTCTCGCATATAGACAGAAATTCAGTGACTCGCTTGCTAAGAACGTAATTCAGCACGTGATTTCGTCCCCTTCAAATTCTCAACAAATTACGGAGGATGGGGCGCATAACACGTTCGAACATTGTGCATCTCAAATCTTTCTCCAATGCAGTTTGCATCAATATATCTCATCTCGCACGAAACATTCAAACCTCAAGTGCGTTTACGTATGCATTGTAAACAGACACATGTGCAAAGAGAAACTGTGCATTCGTGGACAAAGCCGATGTGCACCTGAATGTTTTCGTATTGGGGGTGACGAACGCTCAAAGGTTTTGCGTCACGTCTCACTTACGGAATAGTTTTTTTATAGGTACAATAAAGAAAATAATATTGAAAAATGTGCTCGAACAGTGTTTTAAAAGCTAACGGAGGCAATTAATATCCTCCCTATATATTTATATAGGTCTTGGTTTTATCACCAAATACAATACGTGTGATAATTTGTTTTATATTCATTATTTTTATCAATATCTTTTGAACTCTTCTTCTTCAGGTTTTTGGGTATGCTGTTATTCAATAAGGCAACAGAATCCATCGACTAGTACATGCTAAAAAATACATGTTATAAGACAAAAATCAGATACTTACTAAAGAAAATTAAAATTGTGATCTCAAAAAAATTTCTCAAACATAATATAACTTTTCTGAATTATGAGTTGATAAATTATTATTATTAAAATCTAAAGAAACAGAGTTATATAAAATAACCACTAAAATAACATACATCTTTCTCTCGGATATAAATCCAATATTTAATCCAAGTTATCTCTCTATTAATATTATTCCCGATACGTAACAAACACACAATAAAAGCGCATATAAATTTTTAAATATATATTTATATATTTTATTTCAAATGATTGTTTTATTCGAAAATATCTTTATATCAGATGTATCTTGCATTACAAAATCTATAAAAGTCCTCTCTTATAATTGTTAGTAAAGTGATTATTGCGAAAAATAACTCTGTGGTTAAGAAATGTCAAATCTTAAGTTTTTTCTCGTTCAGAATAAAAAACACTTGAAAAATAAACGTTAATAACAAAATTAAATTTATAAATAACGTAAATATAAATAAAAAAACTTAAGAAAATGCTGTCATAAGATAAAGATAATGCATGCATGTGTATGTGTGTGCGTGTGGATGCTGTTGCCTTGGAAATTGTCGAGCTACAGACTTTGGTTTTCCAGCGGGTGTGATTAAGCGTGGAAGCTTAAATCTATATTAAGCAAAAAAGCCGAATAGTACTAAGTTCGAACATCCTCGCTGTAGGCTCGGACTCGCGTTTGCTGATTCGCGAATCCGCTTAGTGCAGGGCATTCAAGTTGTAAGCAGTGTCTCGGCGCTCGTTGCGCGTTTAATGTTGATTTGAAACCTTGTCGTTCTGCCGGTTCCCGGTTCAAATAAATGAGAAGTGAAATTCAGTTCAGCGGAGAAGTTGGTAGCCCATTTTCAGGGCTTACTTGAACTCTTTGTACTGCCAGATAATTATCCGGAAATGGAAAAGTAAAGTTTACACTCGCGCACGTTGTTTAAATGCGAATAGAAATATATCAATTTGATAAATGTGAAATTTACTTTCGCAAATTTTAAATCAATTAAATTGTTTCGATTAATACGCGGAACATACTAGTATTTATACCAATTATTTTGTATTGTTAACAATTTTGTAAGCGTGGAACGTTACTCTTAATGATCGGAATCGAGCTGTGGATTAATCAAATGGGTTAGCGGCACGTGAACGGGTTTGTTGTTCATCGATTGCGATGATAAGTTGTGCACAAACATGTCTACGAATTTACCATTGCGAACAGTGCACAAAAACACAGTACTGTACAGTTTGTTTTTTTCTTTTTTATTTTTTTCTTTTTTTGCACGATCAATAGACACACACATAATTCCGCGAATTGTTGGTGTTTTTTGTTTTTAATTTACAAGCAATCAAAGGTGATCAATGTCATTGTTGAAAATTACCGAAATTGTTTCAAAATTTTCTCACTATTTTTATTTCAACAATCTCTTTTTATTGCGTTTATAGGTTTTTGAAAATTCTTTCCTCTTTAAAAATATCTGACGCACATTTCTTCAAATGAATATCTTATTCGCGAAGCGATACTGAAGACTCGCAAAATTAATTAATTATAAATCTGCTGGGAGTAAAATTGTTCTTTTTTTTATGAAACTCCATATGCTTAATAATGTTAAAGAGCGGAGAAAAGAAAATGAAACTTGCGATGATCCCCTTATTAGAAAAGAGCGTAAACTTGGAACGGAGAGAATTGTCCAAGCGTGCTATAAGAAAGAAGTTGAACGCGAACGAGCGCATTGCCGGAAGTAATCGCATCTTCCAACAAGTTATAAACTCTGACAGTGCCAAGTTTAATTAAAACCTACGAGGATCGCGCGCACGCACCGATGTGCTCGCGCCAAAAATTTCCTTCCACAATAAAAATTCTCTTTATTTGGGGAAGAGAAGAGGGGAGGAAGAAAATCTCTTTCTCTCGGTTATCGAGAAGTTATCGGTTCAACAAGTGGAGCCGGAAAGTGCTTAATACGCGCTACTTGGGCGATATGTACTCGCGCGAAATTAATTTTGCTACATATAGCTGCGGCACGTTCTGCCTTGATCAATCTTCCTTCTGTTGGCGGCAATCGCACGAAAGTATAAAGCCGAACTTACATAATTACGCGGTTCTGAATTCTTTATAAGGGATGATCCGAAAAAGACTTTAGCAATGTTATTCGAACAGCTTAATTATTTCCATCGCGATATAATTCATAACGTTAATAGTATGTAAATTAAATTGTTCAGAAATTTAACACAAATTGTTAGAATGTTGCAGAGAAACTATATAAAATTAAATTAAGACTGAAGACACATTCAAAAAACTTTACGTTTATGAAATAATTACTATTTGATACGAGAAGAAGATATATTTGGTTGCTTGACGCAATTTGCGCGGCAAAGTTTTCCGCGGCAACAACTTTGCTTCCCGCCAAGTTGATATTTATATTAATTATAACAAAACGTGTTCTTCATGCTCATCTAGGTACTTTTGCGAACAATAAAGTTTTCCAAAGTTTCTTTTCTCGCCGACTGACGAGAGAATTAAAATTGAAATAAGAATCAAAATATACACAAAGTATGTACGAAATATTAAGCGGACAAACGATATTCGTGATTTATATACTGTTGGACAACAAATTCGTCAAATACGCCAATATATCGAACGTGATTTTCTGCAACGTGCTTCATGGAAATAGGAGTCGGCAATGTGCCCGGAAGCCATTGTTGGAAAAAAACAATAGCTGCACAACGATAGATCGGCTTTTTTGCATCTATTCAGCCTCCCTCGCGATTCCAATTCTTTTCAGAAAAGGGACAAAGGTGGAGACCGATCGGTCGATTGGAATAAATTCCATCTCGCTATACGACGCGTTAATATTGATAACATCGATCTGCTTTGCGTTTCAAATTGTCTCTCAAACGCGCGTAACGCGTATTAGGAGGAAATATATAACCTACGATGTTAACTTTCACAATACACGAAAGACAAAAATGTGTCTTATATTTGCGATAAAATCGCGACACATAGTCCGAAGAAAGAGAGACGCGAACGGGAGAAAGTTTGAAACAACAGGACGCGTGTGAGATTCGTTAATGATTAGAAGATAATGACTACGACGATATATATATATATATCTTTTTTTGATATGCGCGAAGACATCGTTAACCGTTTCTCGAATAACGGGGAAATGTCTCTTTGATGAGAGTTATCTGTGTTTCTGAACGTGTGACCACGAGAATATACGAGAAGAGAACGAGGTAGGGAACATGAAGAGAACTATGAAAATTCGGTTGCCGCGTCGTAGTCAGCTGATAGATGAAAATGGATGTCAGAGATGGTGGCTGCTCTGCGGCTGAGTTAATAATATATATATATATATAATGTATATAATTCTCTTTTTTTATAGCTGGCGGTAGTGCAGTTAAATGCAGTGCTGTGAAGTGCAGGCACGCGCGCATATATAGGTGGTGCAGTAGTAGTAGTAGTAGTAGTAGTAGTAGAGACAGTAGTAGGAGGTAGATAAGGTAGTAGAGTCCATTACAGGCGGACACACGTTAATGGTAAAATAGTTACCCGGGCCTTGGTGCTGCCAGAGTGATCTCCGCTCGCGGAGGAGGAAGGACTCACCCGGTATCCACCGAGGTTGTTCACCACACAGGTGAAGGTAGCGTCTCGACCCTGCGGGATCGTTACGTTCTCCAGCGGGTATGCAAAGTCTGGTTCTAGTCCCGTCACTGAAACAAACAATACATTTCAATGTCAGTCCAGTATAATTATTCTCTCAGTTTCAGTCTCTCTCTCTTTCTCTCTCTCTCTTCGCTTGATTGTAGAGAATATCTCGATGTGCAACAAGTAATTATCTTATAGAAGAGATATATCTAAGCAAAGATAAGAAAATTAGAGTGATTTAATTATATGTATTATACAAAATGTTTACATATACATACATAATTTAAATGTCACTTAAATGCAATGCCAAAATTGCTTCGGAAAATTGCAGTAGTTTTGCGAAAAATATCTCGTTTTTACGTACTGGACCGAGATATTTTATGTTGCGTTATATATTCATGGAAAAAAACGAGCCTTTGTGAAAGTTTGGCGTTATAGAGCATCCATACAGCTATCTCATAACAGGAACTATCGTGCTCCAAGCGTAAATGTCTAAGTATAACAGTGAATTTTTAGTAAATCGCTCAAAAGTGACAAACAGGCGGGAGGTCAAACTTTCGAGGCAATTTTTTCATTTTTCCAAGCTATTTGTAAATTTAGATAAAAAAGCCTGGTCAACAGACATTTTTGTCATTTAAAAGTATTATAAAAAAAATATTATTTATATGATACATTGTTACTACTAATATAAATAATAAGTAATAATAAAGATACTTTTAAGTTGTGCGTATACAAACTACGCAACTTTCTTCAACTCTTTATTTTTGTCAAATCACTGTGTTAACAATGTTAACATATTCTACGCGTTGACATAAAATTAATTCGTAGAATAGAAATAGTTGAGTTAATGAAAGCCCACTGCCGTACTTGTATTTTAGAGGTTGCAACGATTCAAATCGATAGCAGTTAGTCGGTTTACAATGTAAAAGTAATCAACGTGAAATTAACACCTGTCGCATGTAACATAGTTTCCAGAGAACTTTATCTCGGGCTATATATTTCGTCAGTAAACGAGACAGTAAAATCACCGAAAATGTCGCTTGCCCGTAAAATGGCACATACATCAATGTTTTTAAAAGCACTTCTCACATATACGTCCGTAATATTTTTACAAAAATTATTTTTATCGTTAGATATTAGAACACATTAATACATATATTGCGACGCAGCATTTTTAATATGCGACAAAGTTATTTTTTAATCTATCTTTCTGTACAATAATCCAATGTAAAATATATGCATACATGTGTAAATAATATTTTATTCAGTCATTTCTTAAAAAAATTATAATAACATTTTATATAGTAAGATTAGAGAATTTTTTTTCGAATGAGAAATGACAATACACGAAAGCATAATATGTACAAGAAATTGGCAAGCTACGTGATGGAAATTTCATGGACTATATTTTTTTTCGCAACACGGTCGAAGGACAATCACCGCTATAGCAGGATTTAATATTGGAAATTGAATTCCTATTACTTTTAGCACTTACTTTTGAACGAGTTTGCACGGTTTTCCTACAGTATTGGCGAATTTCATAACTACAGTTTCGGCAAATTGGACCTTTTTTCGTACCGATATATTTTAATATTAATCAATATCACAACCTTATTTGTTAAACACTTTCTCTTTTATTAATATTATGTGAATGAATATGTGGTATTTGAAAATTTTAATCCTAGTTTATCGGCGCGTATAATATTTAAATGTAGTAAGAAAAAAAAAGATAAAGAAAGAATATTTATTATTACGACAATAGAGATTCATGGCAATAAAATCGCTTCTGCAATATTTGCTTATATTTTTGTTTTTCTATATTTTGATTGTTTGCATTGTTTGTAGACAGCTTTATTCAGTTTACAAAGGAAAGTTGGAACATTATACGTTGTAATATATCGTATGACCATCATGTAATTGCAGCTGCAACGCGCGGAAGAAGCGCTTATAGAGATAAAGAGAGATTCAATATGATGCTCGTCTGTAGAACGATACAAAGAAACTGACTTACGAGCAAAGTTCGCTCGTCTCTCCGAAGAAGCTCCACGTATTGAATTTAAATTCTCGCTTGGCGGTAGAGAACGAAAGAGAGAGAGAGAGAGAGAGCTAGTATCGTCTAATGTAACTTGGTTATGTGAATTTTATGAGGCCAAATGGAAGGTGGGAAAAACGTGTCTTATGAAAGTTGCTGATCGATTTATCTGACGTTCTCGTAGTGACAGACACGACTAAAAATAGCTTCGCGATATTCGCACGTCAAAAATGCCACCGCGATATTTCGCCGCCGATATATATTTTACGATGATAAAAATATTCTTTTATTCAGAATTAGCTATTGTCTGTTTAGTTGTAATTGTGGTATTTTATTATTTGTTCAATATCTAAAATAATCGTGGAATTATGATCTCCATTATATGTTTGAATGTTATCGCGTATATGTTATTTTAATCAAATCCTCCAAAAAATACTACTTTTTTTATGTTATTTGCCGCAACACGATGTGCAATTACACATTTTTGAATCACTGTTGTAAATATGATTAATCCATCTCGTATCTCCCGGATGCGCAAAAGAAACGAATTGAAATGAAATGAATGATTATTTTCACGGGTGTTGAAAGCTGGACAAAATAAAATATTTTATACCGCGCATTTACAACTGTGACATTAATACAATTGGTTATGCAATACGCGCGCTGTAATTCGTCGCGGTGATAACACACATACATACAGCGCGGGATGCTATATGCTTTAAAGAAAATGGCTTTTCCTCCTGAGGAATAAATTTTACAGTCGCGGTACACTGTGACGAAGATGTAGGACATATCGCGGTGTGCCGAGAGAAGCCGGCAACTTCAGCCGGCTAAATTTTACGAGGATATTTGAAGAGTGACACATGTGTACACATAAACAGCGAGTAATTCGGCACGTTTGCAAAACATATCGCAAAATTTCTGCTCGTGCTAAACACGCTGGCAACCGAATAAATGAAAACCAATAGAATTACCATGTCACTGCGTGATGTGGTAAATATTATAAGACCATTTCTCACTATGTACACATAATGGCAAGTCTTTGACGTGTTGAAATATTTCATTTTCATATTTTCATTCACTGGCACGCCGATCGTTTTCACTACGCAAATTATACAAATCCTTTTTGCTTTAAATTATATATTATTATTAATTCTCTGTATTTCATATTAACACAAAATTGTAAACTGCAAGGTGATATACAATATTACACATGCAAATATATATTTTTAAAAATGTGTAATTAAATATTAAATATATAAATTGTGCATTAAATGTATAATTGTGCACTTTATGATGTAGATATGTAGTAAAATTTGTTTTTAACAAACTCTTTATTAAACTAAAATTTGTCTTCTACGAAAATGTTTTCGGATCCCGTGACTTTAATGTGAATAATATAATTTTTTAGTGTGCATAAATAAAGAAAGGATATTTTATATTAAATCTCAATTACGTACGGCCCCTTGGCTTAATTTTTTTTATAGTACACCTTAAATGTAACCTTCAGCGAAATGTAGCTTCAGCGAAAAAGTTTCCCGGTCTCTTGCGTTTCCGTGATGATAGGTTTTACTGTATTATGTATAAATATAAACAAATATTGTATACGCGTAGGTACATACACACGGCAAGATAATCATTCAAAGTAATTAAATAATAATATCAAACTAATGCAATCAATAACGTAATCAATTGAACTGTAAATAACATTAATCCAGTCTTAAAATAGAACCTACAATGCGAATCTGTTGCAAATCGTGGCACTTATGGGCATAAAGCAATTAAATTAGTGGAGCGTCGCGCCGAAACGCTTGCACTTTATGCGGAGCAACGGCTTCGCATAAATTGTCGCTCGCCTACAAAGGACAGTGCAAAGTAATGCCACTTAATTCCCTCACCTCGCTTTACAATAAAACCGTTGCTATCCTACAAAAGCGCGGAGCAAGGTTTGAACGTGTAATGTTCGTTTATCTTCCATCACGCGTACAGCGACGACCAGTGCAACCAAATGCAAATTTTTGTTTACGCTCTGTCAGCGCTTTTATTGCGCAATTAGGACGCGTTTAGAAAGTTTCTTGCGCATCAAAAAAATTGTTTTTTATCATTCATTTTATCTCAATATCTTGCCTACATATTCTTCCCCCTGAAATAGAAAATTTTCTCCTACATATTCTCCCCTAAACTTATGATCGCTATATCAACATCGAGAATCTCATAATTTACCGTTTCGCGGTACGTCGTATCAATGACGGAAAAGTATTTCAGAAGTTACGAGCTTCGAACTCGTTCCAAGCTCTGCGCGCACTGTCGCAAAAGATACGAACCACGGTAAATGCGAGAGATTCAGAAAAACGCAAAAAAAGTGCGACGCGCATCGCTCCTACTCAATTAAGAAGTTTTGCACGACAGAAATTTTTCCTATAAAGTTCGTATTTTGCGAACGTTTCGAGCTTATCTGTTGCGAATGTCACCGACGTATCGAAGCGCGTTCCGTGATAAAAGTGCGCTATCGACGCTTACGGCTGAAGGGTTACATAGGAGTTGAGAAGGGTTGAATTTTGAAAGAAGAGCGGGGAGAAAGGGAGCGTTTCGAGCAGATTCAGAAAATTCGCGTTCAGTTACGTCGCGAGTTTTGCGACGTAAGAGATATTTTATTATCCTATCCGTTTCTTGTTACGTTTTAACACGCGCGCGCGCGTGCATACGCGGCTCAGGGATATCCGTTTTGCGATCGTCTTCCACGTTTACGCAACAATAAATATGATCCTGACATACGGAAACTTTCTGCACGGCAAAAGTTTCACACACGCCCAACGAAAATGGATGACGTTTGCGCGCGATGCATTCACATGCGCTAAAATTGCGCGACGTGACTGATATGAGAATGCGTACGGCATGTATCAGCAGTCTTATTTTTCTTTGGGGCAAAGATTTCCTGCGCCGCTCGAATTTTTCGCTTTAACAAATTTTCAACCTTAAAACGCCACAGGTGTATTCTGGAGATAGAACGCGATAGTAAAAAGTAAAATCTTAATGAAGATAAAAACTTATACCGAGACTACACATCGTAATGGTAAACATTAACGACCGATAAACTATTGAGGACAGAAACTTAGAATTGCGGAGAAACACGCGACTTTAGATCTCTCTTATGTAGAACTAATCTCGGTCGATAGCGACCGCGATAATTTATCAAGGTGGGTCTACACGAAGCGCGAGAAAGTTTTGCACTTTACAACGGAAAGTGCAATATAAATGACAGAAAACGTGTTGCAAAAAGTTTATGAAAATACTTAACAATTTTATCGTAAATAATGCACAAGAAGTATAAAAATAGTAGATAAACTATAGTCACTTTAATAGATTGAATAAAGGAAATCACAATCTGTGTGTGTTAAAAACGTGGTGCGACGTTGCATAATAAACTTGTGTGTAATGTGTAAGAAAAATAACACAATCAGATTTAAATCTGCCAATACAGAAAAGTTGATTATCTGATGCAGAGAAGTGATGGTTAATCAATACGTCATTTACTCAAATCAAATACAATGCTAAATTACAAAAGTAACGCTAATTAAGATGATTTTTATTTACTCTTAGTAAAAATGTTGTTTTGATATTTTTGCGGCATCCTCAAGAACAGTTTCAATTGCTAAAAAAAAAAAATACTAATATGTTTAAAAAGCTCAGCCCGATCGGATAAGGAGAAAAGAAGATCTTTACGAAAAAAACAGATGATAAAATATACTTCTAACTCAGATTTACAACTTTTGTTTAACGTGTTTTTCTATATAATTAAGTTAAAAGTTAATTAAAAAAATCAATTCATTGTGCATTTAAATAATTTTTTTTTTTAATGTTTAAGGGCTTAAAGGCTTCTTTTTCTCTTATCTGATTGGACTCAACTTTTTCACAGATTATTTTTTTGACAGTTGGGGCCGTTCTGGGGAGTGCCGCGAACAAATGCAAAAGTAAAAAATAAGAGCCATCCTAGTACACATATTTATTTATCTCACTAAGAAAAAAATCCGTATTTACGTAGAAACAAGAAAAATTATAGCCTCGAGCTATTCTAACATGCGATATGCAACATTCAGTGTGGAAGAGTTTCCCGGCTGCAGCTAAACTAACCATAAATTTGATTCTCACAGTTTAACGTAAAACACATGCTCGCATGCGTCAGGAGATTTTTGCAAAACGCGAATTACATGAAATTTTATTGCACGTTATTATACATATTAGCATATTCCGCGGAATGTCGCGCGCGAGAACATTACATATTATTATAATAATAGACAAAATGTTATTATTACTGGTACAAATAATGACACAAAAACGCGAAAGTTGAAATCCGTTTTAACAAATGTTAAGTTTTGTATTTTTTTTCCACCGAGTAACATAATATTTATACTTTGTGTTATTTTACTTTACATTGTGCTGCGATGTGTTTTCTATATTATTTTACTCGATAAACGCGCACGTGCGCGCGCGACAAGATCGCGAAGAAAAAACAAACGCGGAAAAAATGCGCGGATATAAAATTTTAAAGAAATCTGTCATTAAAACACGACTCGCTCATTCTCTATGCAAACTGACGTTTGCGCGCTCTTCTGACTTTTAGCTCTCACCGAGGTTTCGCTTTCCTGTCGCTCACTACATTCGCGGCAAATTTCTCAAAGGAAACTATCTTCCGAATTTGGCAGCCAAATTTCAGATCTCGAAACCTTTAAAGCGTTTCTCTCTTCGCGTCCGAGATAACGCAACTTTTTTGCTTCCGATTTTACCTATGCGTGCATACGTTTGTTACGTTCCGCAGAATGTCGAGCGGCAAGAGTTGCGTATCGAATTTGCAGCGTCCGGATAAGAAAATTCGCATAAAATAAAAAGAAACGAGAAAGAGAGTGTAAGTGTCTGGAATATCGCGGCATGAGCGAGCCGGTAGGAAACGAGGGAGCAGACACTCCCGCCACCGGCACATTGCTCGCTGAATTTTACGAGGGTATTTACATGAGCGCAATATTTTATGGGACACTTAATGCCAGGTCACGTTCTGTCCCTCACTGGCGGAGCGGTCGCCTATGAATCAAAGTGCGCTTTAAAGATTTCTTTCTCATCCCGCGATGCGGATAAGGAACCTCGCTCGTGCCTCGTACGAAAGAATATCTTACGCGGCATCTCTCTACCTATCTTATCTCGGACGGTTCTTTCTTTCTCTTTCTTTCTCCTTCTCTTTCTTCTTTCCTTCCTTTCTTTCTTCCCATCACTCTGAACCAATAAACGGTCTTTATCCGCGTCGCGCGATGCCAGAAGAATTCCTCTATATCGGCGAACGCGAGGAATCACGAAAGCATAAACGACTGGATTCTTTACGCGAATCTCATGTCGATGCGCGCGCCTCGTCCATTCGAAAAACACTCGCCTTTAAAGGCGCCGATAGCACGGGATTGCAGAATGCAACTTCGGAAATCAAGCGTACGATCGCCAAAGTACTAGTATTGATCTTAGTATATTCCAATTTTCTCTTTAATGTCATATACGTTAAGAGATAAAAAAAAAAAAAAAATTACTCTATTAAATAAAATTAAAAATACAAGATACAGAGAAACATATATCTGATTTGTTACGCGTTATAAAAAGCTCTTTATAAAACTCCTCTTTATAAAACTTCCCCTTATAACTGTAGCTTGTTTCTACCCCTCTCTCACACGTTTCCTTTAATTCGCGACGGAACCCGAAGGAGAGAATGCAATTACTCTTCTAATCAATTTAGATAACTTACAGCGAAGCCGGCACGTAATTGTTAACGCGATTATCTGCGGCGCGACCGGAAAGTCGCGGAATAATGGACGGGCTGAGGATACCGTGGGCATCTCTTTTCGGTATCGTCTCTCTTGCAAACGTAACCACCCCTCGAGACGGTTGTTCACCCTAGGTTCTGACCTGGCGTCGCGCCAATTCAGAACCGATACGCAAAGTAGCTTCAGTACTGACGAGATTTCTGTATCACGAAGACGCGCACTCACCGTAACCTTTTCGCAATCTAATCCTGAATTAATCTTCGCCTCTCTTCCCAAACAAGTTCGTAGAAAAATTGAAAAGTCGCAAACACATAGTCGCTGACTTTGAAATTGTTAAGAAGATTCATATTAAAAACAATAGCTTTATTTTTATAATTTTTATAATATCTCATGGAAATTTCTGTTACTTTCGAGAACAAATTTATCTTGTTTTCTTTCACGACGAGTCGAAGAAAGGAAGACAAATTTAAGCATCCCTTGGTGAGCTACAACTGTTAAACGTCGTCGCTGTTGCAGTCGAGAACGCGCCCTTGCGTTTATTGCCCCGCGTTATTTTCGCTTCCAGACTTCTTGCTATCGGGGAGTTTCCATGGTGTATTTTCGCAATTAAAACCGAGAGGCGAGAGGAAAGCGCATCTGGTTTTGCCGCGTTCTCTTTGGTCTCTTTTGGTCAAATTTAACGTCGGCTTTGGATCAAAACGTCCCGTCCAAACGTCTCGGTGTTTAACGCGTATTCGCGAAACACTGCAAGCAATTTAGCTATTAAAATCTATTAATATTTAAGTACTCCTCTTTTTTAACAATCTATACATCTGCTGATTATTGAGCAGATTTGTCGACTATTAAAACTTGACGGGTTTGTCAACTATCTACACACAAATTTAAAATTAATTAGCTAGTATATTTTTTGGATTTCTAATTTTATCACTTTGTGTTGCTGCCGATACTGTCAAAATCATATTGATTTAAGAGAAGTAAAAAATATAAATCGAAATGTTTGTTCAAAATTTTCATAAACTAGTTTTCTAAATATTTTGCATGTATCTATATTTATTTATATAATTATAATAATTTATATAAATAAATATTTTGATACTGATATTTAATGACTGTTAATCACTAAACATGTCTGGCAAGGTCTGATTGATCGCCCTCTAACTACACGCGCAAGGCGCTTCCAAAAGGAAATAAGTTGAGCAAATGGGCCGTTTGCCGAGTTGCATTCAACATCGTAGCCTTAGCCGAGAATTAACCCTCCGCTTTTATTGCTACGTACTCTCGTTTAGCTTCTTGCGATCGGAGCCCGAGGTGTGTGTTCGCATTTAACCTTTTCGTGTTGGTGCTGAATAAAGCTTTTTGCTTCCTCTCGGACGATTTCTCGTGCGCTCGCGTTGCACATTCGTATCTATTTTATCCGGGTGTTGCGTGACTTACTTGCACAGGTTTCTGAAGTCACTTCGGCTCGCGAAGGTGTTCTTACGAACTGGGAGCTTCAGGTTCATCGTGATAACGTATGATGTAATATGTTTCCGAAAAGAAGTTTTAAACAGATGGAAATACGCTCAATCATCAATCTCTCAGTTAAATTTTTAAGATATATCAAGATCTGAAACGTAATGTATATAAATATATTGCTTTTTACGTCTTATAAAAATCAAGAAACTTGTATATTTTACGACACTTTTCCCAAACGAGTAATTTCAAGAAGTTTAAAACAAAGTTGGGTGATTAAAAGTCGGAGACGATTAAACATAACAATTTCAAGTCAATGCCTACGAATGGCCACGTTTGCAATTTAATGCTGTTACGCTGTACGAGGTGAACAGAGTTGGTTTTCTCGAACCAGAAGGAAGAAGATAAAGTAACTGGGTCGCGAGCTCCATTCTACAATCGCGTCCGACCTGTTTCTTGGAATGTGCCGTTGCGTTATTGCTTCGTTTCTCTCGACGACCGCGCGGCTGTTAAATTAAAGCCTTCTCGTATTATCCTAAAGATAGAAAGACGTGTTGACAAGTGTATACAACCGCTTCTGTAAATAACTCGTCGAAATTATGCGGCGAGATGCTATCTTTACTTATTCTTTAATGGAGTTTTAATCAAGGTGGAAAAAGTTATCCGCTGCCGAGAAAACGCGGAAGCTCTCTCTCTCTCTCTGTGTGTGTGTGTGTGTGAGAGAGAGAAAGAGAGTTTTTTCCGCGATGAAATATTACTCTTGTATTTACACTTCTACGAACGAGTAACTACGCACGATTATGTATAAACCAGAATTATTATAGAAAACCATTAAATTTGTCACGAGTTTTTTGTGTGGGATATTAATCGTATTTGCATACATCCTCGGTGAAACAATCAACGTTCTCGACATATTATCGCGGAAAAAACTCGTGAAACGTTCAACGTTCATTTAGCTACCACAAATCGTCTCTAATTACACAGAATGAGCATACGGAAACTCATATTGAAATTAATTTATGACCGTACGAGAGCAATTGCGTTTACTTTACAGAGAAGCGTGAAAATCCAATAGCAATATTTATTGCAATATTTGTTCAAGTTACTAATTTAACGGGCGTTAGAGGAAGGCAGGCTGTGCCGATTCATTTCCGAGTGTCATTTGCAGCGATAGTATTTTTCGATATTTTGATTCCGGCGAACGGCGAAATGAGCAAATTTGAAATGAACAAATGAATGTAAAATGGGACAGCGATTGGTAGGATGCAATTTGTAACAAATTTTGTGATGTAAAGAAAAAGAAATCAATATTTAAATAGATCAGCTACATTGAAATCTACATTGAAAATCTATAATGAACTTCGAATCTACACTTCTCATGATATATATATATATATATATATATATATATATATATATACTTTGAAAATAAAAACTGTTGTTTAAATAGTTTCTGCAAGGTGTAAAATGAACGACAAACAAACACCGCTCTTCTGACGCGATATATATCTTTTTACGATTATTTTGCGGATTAAATATGCATGACGATATCGAGGCTCGTGGATTAGTCGGCGTGAACAAAAATGTAAACTATATTTTTAAACATAATCTCGCCGAAAAAGGCTTTCGACCGCTCCGCAGCGCACGCGAGAATAATAATGCGTAGTGCGCGATACGACGGAATTTCGGAAATCCACCGATGGAGTGAGATTAAAATTTAATCCGGTCGCGCGAATCCCATGTCGTCCAATTATACAAGCTTATATACGTACGCGAAGCGCTTTTTTAACATAGTAATGTAAAACGCACTGTCACCGGAAAAGAGAGGAGCGAAAGAAAAATTTAGAAAAACTGTGCTAAGAGAGAGAAAGAGAGAGAGAGAGAATTGAATAGTTTATACAATTGAGGGATCTGTAAAATTTTACAATTAAATTTTGCAATTACTAAATTGTATTCATAAGTTCTCGCTAATTATTGTGAACGGCAACGGTCAGATCTACGATCCTTGATTCACGAGCCATTCCCATTCGAATCGGACGAGTCTGTTTCTCCGGTAGTGGCACTCACGGGATAGTAGATAGTAGCGTGAAGTAGCGCGAGCAATGCGACGGTGAAGCGAAGTGGAGAAACGTTTGAAGAAGGATCGGAGCCCATTGGAGCGATGGTGTCGGCGACGATAGTTCGGGATCCCCGTGGGAGACGTCGAATAACACGTTTCTCGCTCACGACTCCTTACACTCGGGGACAGGACCCTGCTTGACCCGCGACCCCTTCTCGAGCGCGAGAGAGCGCGCCCCATCTTCCTTCCACTCTAGCTGGACACTCGCCGCGTTTATACGACGACCAATCGATGGACGTTTCTACTTCCACTTCTCTTCTACTCCGTTTCAATCGACAATTATTATTATAAATGAATTAAAAAAATACTACTACAATTCCGACATACATGTGACACTATCGATCCTATCTATAGATCTTTTCTGTCATTTTTTCTCTCAAATAAGAAATATATATTACACACATTTTTATCAATATTAAATTTATTATTTGTTAATGATATTAAAAATGCTAATTGTGTCTATCCATAATCTAAAAAAGTAAATTTGTGACAAACTAACGGTGCGACGTCAAAATTATCTATGTATCTGCACACGGCAAATGGAGGAGAAAGTGTGTCAATCATAAGGCCCGCAGAAAATCCGCGCGGGATTTGCCGGAAGTTAAAAGCGTGCTTGTGATCGAAGATATTCGGGTGGTATAGGACTCGATATGACAAGCGGCAGAAAAACGACGACCCACATGTAACAATATAACGTTTTTATCCCCCTTTCGAATGTAACCGGTTAACAGTTAACACACGCTTATACTCGTTACTTTCCGTCTCTGCGCGATCTACGTTCCCTCTCTTTATCAGATTTTTCATTCGCGTCACGCGCACGCTATCCAGCTTGAAAAGTTTTATCCGCGCTTTTAGCGACGATCGCGGACAGACGGATTTAGAGGCGGCGGCGGTGACGAGGTATTTTCAATTCGGACGGCTTCACCGTCCGTCGGTTGGCGTCGCTCGAGCGTACAAAGGGCCCCAGAAACAGTTGATTGGTTGTTTCGTCTTTCTTGTCAGAGTCGCGATACCGCGTGACAGGTTCGACCAACCAATCTGTTTTGCAATGTGCGGCCATGTAACAGTTTCAGCGTATTTCTCTTGCGGTAAAAGTGCACGATCTGATCAAAGTGCGTTTCAAGATTTTTGATATTTTTTTTTCTTTCTGTCTTCATATCTTTTCTTTTTGTTCTATTTAATTTACAATATTTTTGTTTTATTGCACACTTGTATCTTTTGTATTTTATTATTGCAAAATATGGAGGATTAGGCGATATTCAATATTGTGTTACACATTTCACTGATACATAGATAATTCGAAACTCTACTTCAGTAATTTATGCGAGTTTTGATGGACGTAATATTCTTTCACAACAAAATCTGTTATTATCAACAATTCAGTCGTAAATAAAGTCATCGAGTGTAACAAATCCATGCGGAAAGGCTTAAAGCGGGTAGTCGCGGATGAACAATTAATATTAATTCACGAGATCATTGTGTGATGTTTGCCTATTTATTTGAATTCAAACGAATCAGCGAATTTACATGGATTCGCACGATTCATTACATCGACAAATCATGTTTGAATTAAGATATAACAGATCAATATGATCGAATTTCAGAATAAAAAATATATTGATATATTGATAATTAAATTTATAAAAAATATTGACGTGTGTGATGTACCGTCGAATTAATTTGTCTCCAATCTGTAGATATATCCGCGCCAAAACGTTCACGTATACAATTTTTATTCCGTAACATTTTTAATTATTTTTACGCATATTCTCATAAATTATTGTGAAACAATCTTCGAATGACGTTTAAGAAAATTGAAAAATTAATTTTTAATGAACAATATATTTCAAAAGTAAAAATCGTTTAATTTCCCGTATTAATTATGCTAATTACTTTATTAATTATGCTAATTTTTGCGCATTTACATTGTCTCACCGATAGATGTGCACAAATTGGACAAAAATTTCATGTGTTATAGCGAAGTAGTATATGTCTCATATGATTCCGGCTGCTTTGTTGTCTCAACAAATACGTGCAAATGTTTTCCTACGATGATGAGAACGAGAAATATCAATATACACAAAACGAGATGTCACTTAACTACGAAAAAGCTTCGCTTTTCTTTGTTTTTCGAAACAATTACAAATATTTTCCGTAAATCACTGACGGAAAGGGAAGGTGTTAATCTTTACAGAATAGAATTTATTTTACATTTTCGTAGATCGATGAATCAATTACTCTTTTGTCGTTCATTTGTTCTTTGTCTTTCTCAATGCGATTTCAAACGAGCGCGCATGTATAAAAGCGATCATTCGAAGAATGTTGGTTAAAATAAACCGTGGAAACTTGTATCAATACATAAAAGTTAATTGGAAGTCACCAGCATTGACTGCTCGGCGATATTTCATTATAGCTTTAATGTGCCATGTATACCGCGATGTTTTATCGCAACTCGTTTTATGTCCCGTTTCGATATTTTGCTCCGAGGAAATTATGTTTATCGAGGTTTACTAGACATATATGTATGTACAACCGTCTGAAAGAGCTAATTAATACATATGTAGTTGTCGAACGATGAAAAAGATCATGTCATAAGTAAATGACATTTTAAATATAAAACTGTTTAACGATTTCTGTTTCAATGATATAATTTCGCCGCAAATTCAAATATTCGTGTAACATTTCACATTTTAAGAACGATATCATAGCTCGTGGATAACTTTATTAAAAAAAAAAAAAAAAAAAAATCCATTGTTCAAAAACGATAAATAAAATATCCAATTTCAAGCGAGAGGTCGTGATTTATCTGGGGTGAAATTCTCGACTTAATCTGCTCGGCGTTCTTTGAGAAATTCTCTCCTGTTTTTCTTCGGGCACGTGAAGTAACGCGCCGGAGCGTACTCGAGGGAATTCCTTGCGCAGCTGAAATTAGCGGTCGAGCGCGACGGATGGTCATTGAAATTACGTGAACGTCCGTTTCCTTTTCGGGGACGTCCGGACGTGGCCCGCCGAGGAATCAGTCTCGACAGCGGAAATTCGACGAAAAGCAAACTCCCTGGCTTCCCTCAGGAAAAGGAGTGGTATTCCATGTCTCCGGGAACGTAATTCTCGATATTCCTGCATATTCGTACGAACATGTCGCGCGTTTTAAAAACACTCGATATTCCATCAAAAACGTATAAACGATGAAATTGATGTGATTATATAAGAAAAAAATATAATTATATATACATAATTTGATAATATTATTATAAAATGTACTACTTCAAAAGATATTATCACCCTATCGCTCGCGTTGACGCGTTATTTGTTTTGGCGCTTTCTACGATAGATGCATGATACGAGCGTTTATTATTAATTTCGGAAAAGAAGAGAATTTATGTACGCGGCGGAATTCGCGTGAAAATCTTCCCTATACGTCTTACATTCATTTTACGCCACATACCCGTCGCATCTGGTGCTCTACACGTGTTTCTTCCCCAACAGAGTCGGCACGCGAGATGAAATTATACGATGTACAACCAAACCTAGCACACGTTGAGAGTTACAACGTCACAAACATAAGTTATGTATAGCTGTTTAAGGAGAGCAGAATGCTATTTTTGCAGCGATTCTCGCAACTGCGTATTTTTTATTTTCATCTTTTCTTTTCATCAAGTTTCTCTCTCACCTTTAAATAGGCATATCTCGACTTCTACATTTTCCCTACATCGAGCATGTTCCACGAATATTGTATATATGGCATTGCGAAATTTTTTTTTTTTTTTATTTACCGATATAAGAGAGTAAATTAAAGTGATATACCACTCAATCTTCTTTCTGCGTCAACTAGATTATTGAAAAATCGTGATTTATTGTATGATTGTAATCAAAAATGGATCAACGGGATATTCTTAACAGATAGAAAGGATCAAGAGGATAAAGAGAGAGAGTCCACGTTTCCAACATGGTTTCTCTTCACGTCAGAAAGCATTAAAAAATAAAATCCCAAACTTTATCGCGTACAAGTTTCAGCTAAGCTTATTTCAAGTAGTGCATCTCGGCAACGCTTTACCCGGCACGACGGATTCGGTGAATCGGTTTCATCCGAAACGTACGTTCGATTAACAGACTAAGCTTGCAGGCAATCGTGGACATGCTCGCGCAAGTCCCTCGGGAATGTCTACGTAGACTAGCCGACTCGGAACAGGTCGGAGATTAGATGGTGGGATCGGAAAAGCGATCGCGCGAACGTGTGTCCGGTTCGCCACGTGTATTTAACGCTACACACGTGCATGCACTCTCACACACGTGCAACACACTCGCACGACCTACGTAGAGTGTAGAGAATAATCAGACGAAAGAGGGTTCGACTTTCGATTGGGTGCGAGCAAACAGCGACTTTCGAATTCACCGTCTTGTGCCACGAATGTGTCCAGACGTGTCGTCCCTACGTGTCACTCTTCTCGATCCCTTGTTCTTCTCCTTTTCTTTCTTTCTTTTTTTCTTCTTTCTTTATATTACGTGTCTTCGAATCTCTCCACCTATCAGAATTTCTTCCACTATTTGAAATTCTTGCTCTTGTACAGTTGTATCTTCTATTCGCGCGTTTGCTCTTTTTTTTTCAGTCTCTTGTTTCTCCTCGTGTTTTCCACGATCCCTCAATTTGTCTTTTTCGATATCGAACTTATTGCGCAACGAATTTTTGTTTTTTTCTTTTTCTCTTTTGATTTTTCTATTTGTGTGTTCTTCTATAATACATATACTAGCTTTTTACTTTTCTTCTGTTTGTTTTCGAGTTTGGTTTTGAATTTTTCTTTGCTTCGTTCTTCTACTTATTTTTTTTTTTTTTATCTTTCGATATATCCTCAGTTGCATCTTTCACGACTCTGTACTTTTGCCAAGCCTTTTTCCTTTTTATTTTTACCTCTCATTTGCCTCTTCCCGCGCGTCTTTCGAATCCGCTTTTCTGCGAGAACTCTTTATGTCTCTCGCTCTCTTTCACGCATCAGTCCCGCCCCTTCCTCAACATCTTCCTCCATGTCGTTTTATTCCCCCTTTTTTCCCTACCACCTTCTCTCTAATTTCTCTCGCTGCTTCGCCGTCCTCGATTTACTTTGATCGCTCATAAAGAAAAATAACCGTAAAGACGTAATCGGCGCAGCGGGCGAGGTAGAGTATTAAAGAGATTTCTCTGCGTGTAGCTTTTAGGAGAAAAAGGAAAGGAAGCGGTTTTAGAAGGGACAGAAGATGGCGATGAGAATTGTAAAGCTCGATCGTGCATGCAGACTGCAACGTGTAAATTTCACTGGACTCTTTATTTCCAACGCGAACTTTTATACAGGGATAGGACGTTTGAAATATGTAACTTGTGCTTTTTAATGAAAAGCACTAAGCAATACCGAAATGTTATTATTTTTGTTACATTATTTAGAATAACTTGTATTATATTTAAACTATCGAGTAAATACGTTTCTTTTTATCTATGTTAGTATCATGTTTTACGTCGATATTTTTATAATACGGTTATAATTATATACAATCAGACACATAGTTTTATTAAGTTTAAAATATCCGTTAGTAGCATTACACATTTGTAGAGAACTTAATCAAAATAAAAATGCCTAAAAAAGAGAAGAGAAGAGAGAGAGAGAGAGAAATAAGTTAACTAAGACGTAAATATAACTGAATATAAATTTGTCTAGTATTTGAACTAATATCTATGGAAATGATTTTAATTTAGATACACGTCAGTTACATTCACAACTAGTTTTTTTTTGTCGTATATTCTCTTGTTATTACTGCTGTTATTTCCATATATTTTTCCGTCTGCCGGCTTGCTATTCTTGCCTTCTTTCGCACGTAATCCTTTCGCCTGTCTTTCCAGAAGCTGTGCCTTCTTCATGTCACTCGTTTTCGTTGTTTTCTTTTCCCGTCGTGATCTCCTGCTTGCATCTCGAAGATGCTGATGAGATCTCCCGTCCCGGCTTTCGATACCGTCTCGTTGTCGACCGGCTGCTTCGGTATACACAGCAAAATCAAGTGCTTCTTACCGCTGTAATACGTTCGCAAACGAATTGAGAAACGCAATCCGCTGTTGTATCCTCAAGAGACTCGCAAAAAGTCTTTTACTTTGATCACTGGTTTTTTTTTTTTTTTTTTTTACAAACGCGCAGTCTACAAATGATCTACAACATTCCAGTTTAAATTTCAATTAAGCCACTTATTTCAAGTTTTCTTTTTTTTCAAACTTCTAAATTTCTTTAATAAATCAGGATATAATTTCCTGAAGAGATTAAAATAATAGAAAAAAATATTACAAAATGATATTTAAAATAAAATTCTAATTTTCTTTCTCGCGCTCTCCATTCGATCTCTTCGGCGTCAATCAGCTGTAGGCGTCGACAAACTCTCAAAATAAATTCGAGATGACGTCTCCCTTCTCTCTCGATATATCGAGTTAGAAAGGAAGCGAAGTCGGGCGCGCTTCTTACCGACGATATATTCTCACTTGAAGCATGTGAAATTTCTGCCTTCCGGGGTTGCGTGTCGTTAACATACACGCATTGTGTGTCTCTCAATTCTCCTCTTTCTTCTTGTCGATGACAAGTCAATGAATTTCTGCCGATCGACAGCGAAAACGGGCTGTGTCGATGGTTTCGCGAGATCCTTGTCGCGGAACCATCAATTCGCGTGGCACATTCGCGTTGCCAAACGCAGAGGCGCGAATTTAGTACACTATTATCTTATATCTCACGACATATTGCAATACAAAAAGAAGAGCTATTCAGAGTAAACAATATCTCTATTTGTAAATAATATCTGTATTTTTTTCAGAGATAGTACTTTTTCTGCCTTTGTTTTTTTTTTTTAATTGTCTGACAACTCTCTATTCAACGAAATGAACGCGCTAAAAAAACGCTACTAAAAGTGGACACTGACATAGCTAATGCTATCGCAATTAGCTTACTAGATGAAATTCTCCTTCGTCGTTTGCATATATCCACTTTTTCTGTCCTTTTGAGGATAATGATTCAACAAGTCATAATTCTGAATTTAGAGATGAAAGCTCACATGAAGAATCTTTTAAAAAGCTAAGCTCTCTCATTAAAGAGAAACAATTTAAAATTATATTATTTTTCAAAACTTTTTTCTTCTTACATCAAACACGTATATCTTATCAAGTGTGACTGTTATTTATTATATTTTTTTTACCATTTTATTAAATTTTCACTTGTTTATGAGAAGAATATGTATGAAAGTGACACACTTTTTATATTTGTATTCTTTCATCAAGTGTCATGAAAAAAACCTGAATTATCACTCGGAGAAAAGAGAAGATAACTTGCAATGTAATGTTAAATTAATGCCGAGTTGAAATTATCTTCGTCGATCGAGCAAGCGAACTTGAGCGATCCAATTTTTTCGCGTGATCGTATCGAGAACGTCGCGGAACAAGTTGGCAAGGATACATCCCCCGCGGGAAACGTCGCATTGATCCGCGACAAGGAATCGTCCAATATATGAACTTGAATTACAGGAAGCCGGAAACCGCTACGGGATATCTCTTAAATCCCACCGTTCCTTACACGATTGCAGCGTGTTGCACGAAGCGGTTCCTCCCACGGGACAAAACGCCACTACTTTTTCGCTAATTTGACACAAAACATCGAGTCGTCATATCGAAGAACCCGGCTCTCTCTCTCTCTCTCTTTTCCTCTTTCTGAAGACGATGTTAGATATCACTGTGGGGATTCCCCAGCTTTCATGTCTTCCACGAAGACAGCTTGAGAGGTTTAGAGAAACGAAGAGAAGATACAGAAAACGCGATCGGGCGAAGGTTAAGCGACCGTTCCTCGTTCTCATGTTTTAAGAGTAGCCGATAAGTGCGTTTCTATCGCCAAAAATATCCTTTTGACGCGAAAAGCCCGATCGTCCTTCCTCTTCAAGAAAAAAAAGAGTAATAAAATTTAATTTTCACGATGTCAGAGTTTAACCTCTTTCTCTTAATATCGTGCGAGATAAGAAAATTACATATTAAAGACTACGTCGCGTGCATATTCGCAGATTTAAGAAATTACTCTCGATTAAAAAAAATATATTTAATTTTTCCTTCTGCAAATGGTCTTACTTCTTTTAGTATCTCGCCAAGGATATATCGTAAAAATTTAAGATACCTATATGTATGAATGCAAGATAAATGCAAAGAGAACGATACAACACGAGAGAATAAGTACATATCTTTTGCATTACGTAACAAGCGGATAAATCATAAATCCATTATTCATCGATCCGAGAATTCAAATCAGTCTCGCAGAGTAACGGATGACGAATATGTTACTAGAAATTGTTCGTATCGATATTCCGTAGAAAGCGTTTCGTTGCGAGCAGAGATATATTTATTTTTAAAAATCTACAACGCATATATATGCTTAAAGATAAAACAAGTTGGTGTGTTAAATTGCAAGATTTCTCTAAAGCTGAATTATCTGCTACGATTAATAATTAATTTTTTTATTGCATAGTGCGATAATGTCTTCAAAAATAAATCTATATTTGATACTTTCGCTGAAACAAAACATTGATAATAGAAATTTAGAATGTAATATCTTATTTAATATATTCTAAAACTTCAATAATAGTAAACAATCAAATAGTATTGTAAATAAACAATATAAGAGCAATCAATCTCTCATCTCTCTCAAGATTCTGTAATAATAACTGCATTGGAAGTCTGAGATAGATATTGTCTTAATCTGATATTTGATATTCGCAATGTGTTTTATTAATGTCCGAAGATAGTTTCAATCGCGTTAGTCATTTTTATACCCACGTTTCGTTTTGAACATTTCAATTCACTTCATTAAGGTTTTAAGAGCAACCTGATATCTATATTATTTTATTAGAATACTTCATATTTAAATAGTAAAATTTACTTGAATTATCATAACAGATATATTCGAAAGCAAACTGTTTTGAACATGCCAAAATGTTAAGTAATAAATTTAATTATTACTTAGATGCTATATTTACAATTTAAATAACGTTGAGTAATATTAAAACTGATATATTAAATATCAAATATCTGTCTGTATATCTGTCTGTATCTCCCAAATTATATTTATAATTCAAGCTTCACAAGAAATCAAATGATCTTTTCCAATTCATATTTATGTGAATTATAATTTATTTATCTTTTTTTAAACGTAACATTTCATGAAAACTCAATCAATAAACGCCAAGCTTCTCACAACAAATTTATAAAAGAAAGCGTTAAATTTCTTAAAGAAAGTTATATTTTCTTGTCTCAGTTATAATAAATTGCAGAATTCGAACACACGCTGTTGTTGGAAAGAAGAAACAAAAGTGTGTTGAGTGCGTCTTCATTTTACGAAATGAATCGAGAGACGTCACAAAGAATGTGGTTGTCTCGCGAAACAGGAGTAAAAGGAGAATATAGCTAAGGCGAAACGCGGCCATTTTTCACGGTGCGAGCGATGACGTGACCAAGTGAACACTATTGCGAAAATGTTAAAGTAAACCGCACACCGACTCTCGCGAGAAAACGCTCGACTGGAATGTGCCGCAATGAGTATATTGTCTTTGCGCAAACTGCGTTCTTTCTGGAGAAATATCTGCACAGTAATAACAACGGTACATGCAACGGTATATTTTTTAAAATGTATTTTTCCGACCGCATAAAAGTGCAGAAGCGGGAGTGGTATATGTACCCGAAAACAAGCAAATGTTTCGTGAAAAGACACGCACACGTATTATACAACAAATTGTTAGAGTTTCCGATATTAAAACCTCAAAAAGTCTATATTATATTTAATATTTCAAATATTTAAAGCTTCCAAAATGGAATTCAAAAACTGTTCCAAAATTTTGCTACCGTAACGGTTTTGGAACTTCTAAAAATTTTTGCTCGGAAAATTTAAAACAACGTGGTTTTTAGTCATTTAAAGATGTAGATACGTAACACGTCACGTTTTCTCTTTCCCGTCATTCCCGTCGTCCTGAAGACTCTCCCTCCGGAGTTAACGCGCGACTCACAAACTAGTTTTTCTAGTTTTCGTTTCGTTGAGTAAACCTCGAGACAAGTGTGTCCTAATCGGATAGTACGCGCATCCGATCTCACTCTCTGTCGGGAGAGACCGTGGGGAGGACTTCTCGCACCCCCGTAGAACGAGATGCGAATACGGGGGGAAAAGAGAGGGAGGGAAGAAAGAAGGAAGGAGACCCGAGTATAAAGTAACGCGAAACAGCGGCACATTATTCACGGCATGAATTATTGATGAGCCGGGACGTAAAATATGAACGGCGGCGAGCTGTTATCAACGCGGGCGCAGAGCTCGTCTGATAGTGCGAGTTGCGTCGAATGCGAGACTTGCTTGCGCTCGAACAAATGGCCCGACACAGACGACGCGCTGCATATTGCGTTACATACGTTACATCACGTGAAATCGCCCTGTAGTTACTTCGCTTCGCCGGTCTGTTTCGAGGATCTTCTTTTTGTTCTTTTGTCGTCTCATTTTCGGAGAGAGAATGTTATATTTATATACTTTATGCATTATGTGTGCGTATACGCGCGTGTGTATGTGGATTTTATTCTGTATTATACAACGGAATAGAAATAAAAACTAGTAGTTGTTGAACGAATAAACAGAATAGCAAATTATTTTTTCACGAAATTTGCGTGACATCGGCGCGCATAGTTTTGTTTTCGATCGCTCAGAGTTCGAACGAGAAACGGTCGAAATTTCAGTGTTTTGCTAGCTAGCTGTTTTCCTTGTTATGGGACCACAGACTCCCCGTTTTGAGAATTCCGCATGACGCTTCCACAACTCGGTCTCATTGATTCCGGACTTTCACGAGCGCGGGCATCCGAGTATCGGTTTAAAGCGACATGCCGTGGGATCGCGTGGCTGTCGCGGGAAATAACTTTTTTTCTCTGTTTCGGCTTTAGCGCATCTCCGCGGGGTATTTTTCCGTGTAACGCAATATTTGTGTATCCGCCGTTTTACGCTGCTTCGCTTCGGTTGGCTTCGGCCATTCTGATCGCACGGGGAAAAATAAAGTCGACTCGTCGTGCCGGCAGTGACGAGTTTGTTTTTAAATGTAAAAGTACGCGATGGCGCGAATCAATAAAATGTTGGCAATATTGTTGAAATTGAATACGCGCGGACGACGAAATTGTTGGTTGCAAAATATTCGTTTGCAAAATTTTCTGACAAAATGTGCGCATAATGGCGGACATTTTAACGGCCTTTTAAAATCGGCTGATGAACGTGTTCTCTTTTGTGTTGATACTATTTTCACATAATGAGTGGCTAAAGTTCTTCTTGCTACGTCCAAAGTTTCGTGAACATCTTAAGTTCCAGCACGCTGGCGCGAGTTTATGCTTGCTTATATATAAACTCTTATGATGAGGGAATAAAGATGCATAATTGTTCTACATTAGAGAGACTTTCGGATGTCCTATACATTGAAAATCTTAAGAAATAAAATTATCAAACAATTGAAGAAAAGAAAAGTGAATAAAATTGAAATTATTAACGTCATTTATTTTTCAATAACGTGTCTGTCTTTTAAATGAATTTACTTGAAAGAGAATCTTTCTTAATTATCTTTAACACCTTTATTATTATTAGAAAGTAATTTTTTTTTCATAATATAATAAATAAATAAAAAGGTCGACGATTGGTTAATTTTAATAAGAGAGAAAGTGTAAAGAGAAACTCGCGGACAGAAAAGCATTGGACAAAAGTGCTTCGTTCGCGATAAAATTCTCATCAGAGAGGCGCAAGGTCTTCTGTTATTATTCCGTTATTATTTTCCTGCCAGGGAGAGGCGAAGTTGTGTTTCACTTTCTCAAGAGAGGCACTCATTTTCCTCCCGATGAGAGATCCCTTATCCGCGCCTAAATACAGCGTGGGAGAATCGTTTAAGCCTCCGCACGGACCATCGTTTGCGTTCTTGTTTAAGCCGAGATAAAAGGAAACGAATAACGCGGCTCGTAGAACTGCATTTAACGGCGCGCGTAAGGGAATCTGCTTCGTGTTATTTTACATTTTACTGAGGAAAACTTAGTTAGCGGAAAATAACAGTCATTCCTTCGCGCACTCTATTTGAGTGTTAATATTTTTCTTTGTGAAAAATCTAAGAAACGTTTCTTTAAAAATTTTTCAAACTAAACTAATTACTAAAAATTATTGTTTTTGCGTATAAATTGTATTGAAAAAAAATTGTAGTAAGCTTTTATTTTTTCTTCAATCAAAAAGTTAATATAAGAATATTTAGCTGATTTGTGCTATCAAAATACACACTTCCGATCTTTTATAATGCAATATAGCTTTTGCTCTAGAATTACGTATATATCTTTTCCTCTGATTTTCCAGTCAGTTTTCCGCGATTGCGGCGCGACTCGAGCTGCGTGAAACGACATATTCGTTCTCATCGATCTGGGCGAGCCGGCTGATATCGCGCCGCTCAAGGAAAATCGACGACAAAAGCGGCAACCTGTTCGCTCGACCTCGACCATGGATGGAAAATATACGCGGTCCGTGGCGAGGATATCCCGTTCGAAAAATCCTTTTCAGAATCGCGTCCGTCTGCCATTGCTATGTATGACGCACAGACAGCTCGTCGGCGGTACCCATCTTGCATTATGCATCCCGTCATGATGCAACTCTTCGGAGTTACGGGGGGATAGATAGGTGCGAGCGCCAGATTCACCAATTTCTTTTGCCTGTTTTGCAATATCCCTTCTGCATGCATCGACCGACCACTTCTGCGCGATATCCTCTGCGCGCGGCTCATATATTTACTTAACACATAATCCCCGCGGGAATATATACTTGGCATTGCGTTCACGTGCGATCGGAGAAACCGTTTCGCCCGTTTCGCTCGTTTTCTGATTATCAAATTATATCGCGCCCGTGAGAATCGACGATGCGCGCCATTAGACAAAATCTCAACGATGTTGTCTGGCGGCAGAGAGTATATTCCGCTTCTCTTCTTCCTAAACTTTTCATTTCTAAAATGACTCTATACAGAGTATAGAGAAACTCTCTTAAAAGATGCGTTACCTATATTTCCATTGTTCGGTTGAGAAACTTGGAAAACTTTTGCGTTTAACTTAATTATTTTAAATAGTTAGTTTATAAATTAAATTTATAGAGAAAACGATTACTTTATCGAGATAAGAGAGTGATGCATTATACATGAACAAGTACTCGGATACACTTGAACGGTACAGCTGCGAAAGATTCTAAAATTTCACAGCCACTGTAAAAGGGAAGGAGAACAAAATGCGTGACGGCGCATAAAGCATAACTCTCTCGTTAGCGCGGCTCTTTCACGGATGCGAGGAAACAATGCCGAAAACCAAGCCAATAAGCAAGTTTTTCGTAATTCTCGAATTTCATCAAACTAATGCGAGCTCATGCTCGCTCGTAGAAATGTCGGTCGCGTTTTCGCGGAGGGATGCAATCCGGATGCGCGTCCGTCTCTAGTTTGTGCACGTGGTGGGTGTTTATGCGAACAAGCGCATGTGAAATACACGGCTATCCCGTTCAGACGGACACACATTCACGTAACATTGTTTCGTTGTTTACACGCATCCCGTTCTCCATTGATCCTCTTTGCGCGAGAATAGTTGGGGACGGCTCGGTCTTGCCGCTTCTGGAATTGTTTATAAGACTTCCGGTGGCTGCCACGCTTTTCAAAGCTTCTCAGAGGTTTCTGTCCACTCTCTCACCCTTTCTCATCCTCCATCCTTTCCTTCCTTACTTTGATTTCCTTTCTCTCATTTCTCTCTCTTTCTCTCTCTCTATCTCTCTCTTTATCTTTCTCTTTCCTTCGCTATCGTCTCCTCCGTCTCTTCTTCCTTCCTTCATCCCCTTTTCACGGCGACCCAGACAACAAGGGAGATTGTATGTATTACCTTGCCTGTCTGTCGCACGCCTGCCCCGCCGTTTCCCGATCTACTTTCGAATCTTGCCACGAGCGACACGACGCGACCCAGCAGCACATCTTCGCAATGCAATACGATCAAATCGAAGCTCCCTCTCTCCCCCAACCCCATGTCACGGTCTCACGGATTCTGATATGCACGCGTGTAAGAAACCGTCTGTATATCACTTCGCATGTTTGAATCAGAAAAGAAGCTCGAGATACAAGATCGTAAGATTTATACACACATAGAAAATTCTCGTTTTAAACGAAACAATTATGAGAATAAACTTTTAATTGAAAATAAATGGGAACAATAACAATGTTGATTTAAGTTTAAATCGCGTTGACTTGCCGCATAAAACTGCTTGAAAGACCGAAGTCTTGCTGCGAGCCTAAGCGCTTGATTTTAACTTATTGCCGCATTCAGGACACGGGCGAGGAGAGCTTGCGGTGCTTGGCGTTGACAGAAGTTAATGGAATACCGCTGCCAGGTACGGGGAGTAAACTTCTACGAGGTCAACCGTTCGCGTGAACTTGCGCAACTCGCAGTGTATGCACTACGTTGTCACAGTACGACTAAACTTGTAGCGGATAGTCAAATACGAGGCGCAATCAGATACTTTACTCGTTTATATAATGAAACTAATTATCTGTAATGCACTTTTTTTCCGCGTCCAAGAGCATTTGGGTTAGACTCTGTTTTTAACTTTTAGGAAACGTGTAGTTACACTCTTGCGTTAACAAAATGTTTAAAACTGAAATTAAAAAAAAGTCTAGCGTTTCTAAATTTATCCAGACGTGTAACAGACATTCTCACATCGGAACTCGCGCCGTAAAAAATCAAGATACCTTTGCAGATTTCGAACGAATACGAAAGATACGAGAACGATTCGCGCTAGGAATATAAACGTCATTCCGAAGATGTGAGAAAGTCGCGTGCTAAAGCTTCGTCCTTCTACCCGTTGCGAGACATAGAGCGTCGATAAACCGACGATAAGAGAGAGCTACCTCATATCTCGACACGCATACATCTTGCCCACTTGCACCTTTACTTTCCGTGAAATCTCTCGCGCGCGCCCGATACGACTCGAGCGGCCGCTCTAAAGCCTGACTCGCACTACTTCGTTTTCATAAATTTATTGAAAGAGCCACGAATAAAAGCGTTTATCTGCGCGGAAAAACGAAACAAACGAACTTTCTCAAGAAAACTTTTATATATTCAAGTTTAATTATAAATTGGTTTTAAAAATTGCTTTATTTCGTTTTATCGATATTTTAATGTTGCATAAAAAATGCAGATCATAAATCAATCTTTTTTAATTTTGTTTCGTTCCTATATTAAGAGTTATAAGTAATTTTTGCTTTAATATTAATATGTGTTAGATTGCGATATTCATGAGCAAATAAAAAACTTTCAAGATAATAATCTAGTTATTTTTATTTGAGAAATAGAGTATTTTTATATATAAAAGCAGTTGAGGCAGACGTATAATTAGTGCGATAAGTCGTACAAGATGAATCGAATAATTTATTCGTATCGCAATTAAAAGCTGTTGAGTAATGTGGAATGGCTTTGAAGTAGCATAACGGTTTTCCGGCAGACGCCTCTCTTCCTAGGAACTTCACACACAAGCAGAGTAATTAGAGGAAGTGGTACTTTTCCGTTCTTTGAGATACGCAGCTGTACTTTTTCAAAGGCCACCGTTTAGAAAGGATTAAATGCGTTAAATCTTACTTTCTTTTAGCAGTATATTTCTTTCTTAGGGCAATAAAAGTACCGACTCTAATCATCCTGAAAGCATGTGCGAGAAAATAAGTCGGTCAAATAAATATAACACGACCGCGAATGTGTGCGATTTTTAAATACATGTGTGTCTAGGGTTGCCATAAAGTGTCCGGGGAAAAAGAGGACGGATGGCAACCTTACCTCAGGGTAACGCGGGAGAAAAAAAAGTAAAATATTTAGAAAATTTCCTAAAACCTCGGACAGTCATAATCACCGCGGACGCCTTCGAAAAATCTGTCAGGACGTTTTCGATACTTTGAAAAAAAAAGACAGTGTCCGAGGAAAAGAGGATGGATGGCAATCCTATGTGTGTCAGATAATGATTAATGTGTTTTTTTTTTTTTTGACTTGACGTAAATATTTGAGGACATATTATTCTCGGCTAACGTAGATTGTATGTTCAATCAAATTATTACATAAAATAACCTACAAATGCCACCACTGCTTAGTAAACATATTTTCTTCATTTTTTCAATCTCTTTTAATCGCAAAGTAGGTAGCTAAAAAAAAGTCAATCGAATGAATGCGCACGAAAATTCAAAACCGGACTCATTCGCAATTAATATAAGCTAGACGTGAAATAATGAACGTCCGTCACCGGAGTGTCCGAACGGTAACATTTGGGGCAGATACGGTAAATATATATTATATGGACGCGTATATCTCAAATGTTGTCAGCACTCAAAGTGCGTCAGGTACTTGCCGCGAGCCAGATCGCTGTCTGTGATGTTTATTGGTACTGCGAGCATCCAACACACGTACTAAAATTAATGATAGCTTGTTTAGATTATAGTCCGCGAACGTAGGTTAGCCTCCGGCTAATCTACCGTTGCAATCAGCCCACGTCACTTAAACTCCAACGCGACCGAGTCTCGAGCTACACTAGAAGTGGGTCAATAATTTAACCATTAAAAATATGAAATCGCAGTATATGGCAAATCTCTCTCTCTCTCTCTCTCTTTCTCTCTCTTGTACTCCCTCCAAACAAAAAATGTATTTATTAAACTTCAAAATATACATTTTCAGAAAATAATATAATTAAAACATTAATTAAAACATTTATTTAGAAATTATAACGAAGGAATATAACATTGAGTGTTTTTTTATAATTTTTATCAGAGAGAGAACAATATTCGTAAAATGTAAATTTATAAATTAAACGTTTAAAATTAAACACACGAAACACTTTTCACTAATTACATTAATATTAGTACTAATATTAATGTCCTTATTATCGCTTGATAATTAAGTAACGGGTAAAAATTCGAAGACGTATAGATTCGTGTCGATCCGAAGATGGAGTCGGGCAATTTGCGGATCGACGAAACGTATATACGTCCTATAATCCGTCTCGCGCAACGTTCGCCGGCGACGTCCGATGCAGATGTAGCGGAGGATCGGTGCCAAATACGTTATACGGGCCACGGGAAATGGGCACGTAGATCCCAGATATGGCGCGTCCTCCAGTGCCGAGGTCGTCCCGGTCTGGTCAACTTCTGGCCCTGATGTTTATTCGGCGAGTGGAAGCGCCGACTGCGCTTGTCGTTCGAATTAATTTACCGCTTGCGGACCTCCGGTCTCTTCACACAAACATAGAGAGAGAGAGAGAGAGAGAGAGAGAGAAGTGGATCAGAGACAGGAGAACAGAGACAGGCGGAGTCTCGACGGTGTCGTTAAATTTCATTTGCCGTTAGAAAACGGCGCAAGTGAAACTATATGCGTGATCTCATTTCGGTAAACCAAAATTAAACCAAGAGAAGGTTTTCTTTGAATCGTTTGTGAACGTTGCGCTTTCTATGGCGTTTATTCTTTCGAGCGTTATATCTCTTTCGAATTCGCTTGATGGTCGTTTCTCTCTCCGAACAGACAATGAAAAAGTAAAGCGTATTGTCGAAAATTACTATCAAACTGGCCGCGCAGTCGTAAGACAGTGCTCTCGCCAAACCGGAGGGTTGCCGTCTCACGTTTGCGCTATAAAGAAGCTAGAGTGTCTTATTCCGCCGCAGTACGCTGCGAGCCGAGCGTTCCCAGATGCATCATGAAAAATGCACACACTCTCCAACGTGTCCTCGTCTAACACGAAGATCTGACTCGTTCAACTAGGTAAACGGCGGGGAAGAGTATGAAAGAGCAAGAGGGAAGAGAGAAAGGGAGAGAGTGAGAGGAAGAAAGAGAGAAAACAGAAGTTTTATCTATCTGACTGGATAAGATTGTTTGTCTATATTGCGGATCACCGGAGAGATTCGTCGATTGTTCCACGGGGCGACTTCGCTTTTCCAACATTCTCCGGTGTCTCTTATCGGGCAAACAACGACCTTTCCGGCCAAATTGGTCGACTCGGAAGCGAGTAAAACGTGATTAATCGCTCGCCTGCTTTCGCGGGAGATGTATCCGTCCAGCCGACCCTTGGATGGTTATATAGCGATAAACGGATAACCGCGGTCCAGAACCCAATTGAGTCTCAGTCCGATATAGAATGGCTGCCGCGTCTTTGAACTAAGAGAAAAAAGTAATGCGAAAAAAGGGGAAGTGAGAAAAAGAGAGAGAGAGAGAGAGAGAGAGAGAGAGAGAAAGAAAAGCGTACGTTCATTAGGTGTTAGTTCGTTAAACTGATTTCTCATCCTTCTTTTGCTTCTTTATTCGGAAAATTCAACTTCTCACTTCGCAATTGCACCTGTTAATATTTCTCCGAACGTTTGCATTATTCGACACCGAAGAAATTGAACTCAATATATGAGTTTTAAAATCGGGCTACACTACAGTTGCATTGTATATTTATATACACAATGTATTGAAAAGTAAAAAAACATTCATATAATTTACCTTTTTTGTAACATTTTCAGCTTATTTATTCTTATGCCTGTTATTTTATTCAAATAGAAATCCAATATCACTTTTTCATCATATGTTTACCACCAGTATGCAATAAACACGATAAAAACTTGATGTGTCACTTGAGCAAATATTCATTTGCATTAAAACCGTACTAATTAATTTCGCGCATTGTTTTAAATTAGTTTAGCGCGTGTGTATCGAATTCTATCGCTCAACTTCTCAACGGCTCAATAATCGACGGTTAGATAATCAATGGTTTATGCGTAATTCAGTACATATTATCTATTAGTGGAATTATGTCAAGATCGAGTATGGCTGAGGTTAAATCGAATTTATAGCATCGATTATGTTCGAGTAGTTAATCGGTATCATCCATCACGGAAAAAGGAGAGAGCAATTACGGCGGCGATATACAAGCTATCAAGCTTTTATCACAATTCTTTGAGAACAAGTAGCACTACTAGATCATCTCTTCCAGACCAGTAAAATCGCGCGCAGAGACTGTGATTAAATTATAATATTTAATTTAAACCATTTTAAACTTCTTTTTCTTCAATTTTGATGATTTTTATGGCTCACAATTTCCCTATTCACATATTTTTTTCTTGATATGAAAAAGCTCGAAGAAAAGAAATTATCTACAAAATTATTTTTACATTTTTTTCATTTCAAATAATAATTTTAAATATTCCTTTCTTTCCTGTATATCTAAAAAAAACTTCCATTCTTTCCTATCTATCTATATATCTAAAAAACCCATTCCCGAAAAGAGAAGCTACTGAGAGACGAATATTTGATATATGACAATTTGTTCAGATGTCGTTATATTAAGATATAGAATAGCCGACGCAATAAATCGCAACGCAGTGAAATATTTGCAAAAAACGCGACCGCTTTTTCTCTATTTACTGCTATCGGATAAACATTTGGGCAAGAATCTGACAGTTCGATGGCGTCGCACTTCCGGATCGGGAGTGTTATACTCGAACCGCACTTTATTTATTTTTTGAACCGCGCATGTAACACACCGCTGGCAACGTGCCCCCGCGCTGCATCTGCGTTATTGCTCGTTGTCGGGCACAACAGATTTCGTATTGGACACCTTTCGCAATGTATCGACTCTCGCGTCGATCGCAATAAGCGTAGCCCATGTAATGGGCCGGGAATGATATATGTGACAGAAGCTAGCTGGTCAAATCGCGCACGCACCTTGGCTTACTTAGTTATATTGAATGCATGCGATACATTTGTGGTGGTCGAAGCAATATGTTTCTTGCCAGCATATTTTTACATTTAACTGTGCAATAAATTATTTCAGCTGCGAGGAAAATAACGTTTCAACAATGCTGTTTTTCTCATTCTTCGCGGATATTATCATGTTATCATATTACAGATGTGTTGAAAAGTGTTTGCTTATTTTTATTATATAAACATTTTAAAGCTAAACGCAACACAAAATGTAATACTCTGGTACTACAATACATTATCTTTTTAAATATATAATACGTTTTTCAAATATTAATAGAATAATATGGCAGCAATTTGTCTTTTAAATAAATGTCAGAGATTCTGTTTAAAAACGTGTAAAATTGTCGCTTATTTATAAACGTGTGAATTGTCGTATTTGAAATTGTCATCAAATGTGAGAGCTCGAGTTTCTTGCGCGTGGTAAAATATACTTTGCACACCAAACGTTATTCACTTCCGCTGCAAGAGCTTTGTAGCGCGTAATTACAAAATGCAAGTGGCACGTGTTTGTCGCATTCTTGAGAAACTCTAGCTTTCACTTGCGTGGATTTTCTCGAAAATTTGGCCCAACTACTTCGAGGGCGAAGTTCTTCCGCGGGAAAAGGAAGTCGAAGTTACTCACCGATTGGCACGTTGACAGCGAAGAGAACGACAAGAGCGAAGTAGCAGAGCATTGTGCGCTGCGGTGCGGGAAGAGCGAGGAATCGTCCGTCGTCGTCCAGGCAGCTCTCTTTTATCTACTTGACTCCGTCATCTTCTGCGCGGACTTCCGTGCCTGGTACTCTGACACATAACATGCCTGAAATAATCACGAGGTTTGCATCATTTATTTTACAATCGGACGCGGCAGCATCATCGACGAGTGACGAGCACGCCGCGCAGCTTTATCGTTCGTTTCCAGCGAACGAACTCATCAGCTGTGCGTTCTCGCAAGCTTTGCATCTCGAGATCGACTAACGGCGTCACGCGGTCTCCGGTCGAGCGTACCGTTTCGCTTCGTGACACTCATCGACCGTATCACGAAGGAAACTTCGCTAAGAGCAAAGCGCCGTTAATTTCGCTACTCTCTCTCTTTCTCTCTCTCTCTCTGTTTCTCTCACGATGAATAAGAAACTATTTTGACATGTTGGACATCGCGTGTTTACGCTCGTTGCGCGATTACCTCGCGTTCGCGTGATTGTCTTCTCATCGAAATAAAAGTTTATAAATATTTACACAGAGAAAATAATTTGAATGTGAAAACATTAAAACGTAGAAAAATTAAAGATGCGCAAAAAGGAGAGTTTATAAAGCGAGATTATTCGCGATGCGTGACTGATTCTCGTACTTTTATCACGCACAAAAATCGCCCTATTTGAGATTCAGCGCTGATGAAAAATAACGCATGATATCGATGAGTTTACTCATCACATTATTTACAAATTTCATATCAATTGCGAATTACACAAACCGCGAATCACGAATATGCGCATAGTCTGGCGCTAGCTTAACTCGTCACAAATACGACGATAGTTAACAAATAAAAATTAAAATTATAAATAAACTCGAAATAAAAAAAAATCTCGTTTAAATGAAAGAGAAAGTTGTAAGCACAAACAAGTAGTTAAAAAGATTTGACGATGTGTTATACCGGATATAGGGATCATTTATATCTATATAAGACAATTGAGAGAGTGAATCAATTTACTTATCAAGATCTATTTGCAGTAATAATCACGAGTTAAACTCTAAGGTCAAAATGTACAATATCTTGTCATGAGTACGAAGACTGGCGATAGTTCCGAGATCATCTTCGTGCGATTATCTGTATGTACGTGTGGATCTTAATGAATAAATAGATGTCAGGCGCGTATATTGCGTTTTTTGTTTTGTCATCTTTAAATAGGATTTTTAGATTTTATTATCAGAATAAAAAAGCTCTTTTCTGTCTCGCTTTTTCTTTCTCTCGTTTAGAAATCCAATAATTTACTAGTACGTTAAATGAAGTTTAGGTAATATCGCTCGGTATTTCCGGAAACTATGTTATTACGACGCTATTTATGGGGCAACGTTTACAAAGTAATATACGTCGCGATAAATTTAATTACACCGCCGTTACAATTTTGACGAGAGCGCTGTCAGTTAAAATAAGTTATTTCCGCGAATTTATAAATTATCGCGAGCGCACACGGCCGGGGCGGGGAATTTACGAGAACGAAAAGCGGGCGGAATACAAATAGCGCGTTTGTCACGTTTATGTAAGTACGTGTCACGTATATATTCGGCGATAAATTGCTCCTAAATGCATTTCCGCTTTAGACGACTTCTGTCGTCGTGGGAGAAATTAATCACGCATGTCCGCCCGTTCATTATTTTATGACTTACGCGCTTCACCGTGAAAGATACACTGACGTAACACCTTGTAAAGTGTTCGTCTGGATTTTATAAATCTCGCGAAACATATGCCGTCGGTAATGCGCACGATACGCGCACCGCGATTCACTTCCGCTCATTATGCGCACGGCCGTTAAAGCGACGATAAACTGCCAGTAATGTTATTCTGTTCCGTCCGAAAATCCGCACTTCGATCGTTATGAAATAATCAAAGTCTCGTAATCATATATTAATAACGTGGTGATTAAAATTGTAATATCAAGTACCATAAGCGATGTCTCGATACCAGCAATTTATGGATATATATGAAAGTTTAATGAATATAACTATACGATCAGTAACAATCAAACGATATTTTATGCGGCATAATTTTGTTTCGAGTATTATCGCGAGAATAGCGTAACAAATATGGCGCACGGCGATAAAAATGCAATTATTAAAATTTGTCATTTATCTTTGTCAATATTATAGAGAGAGTCTTCTTTTATATAATATAACTCTTTTTGAAGCATCGATTTAAAAAAAAAAAAAACGAAACATATTTATTAAAAGCGTTTGTTTGCTAAAGTCGGGAAATTTTGTAGGAAATTAATGAAATTACTATTATGTCTCATACATATGGATATCGCGTTATCTATCTCGTGCGCGTTTCATAATTACCCGCTTCTATTAATAATTGTCCGTTTAACGCTGCATTAATCGAACTAAAACATCCGCCGTTCCATCGTCGTTCGTTTGTTTCTGTTTCATCAGCGCGCGAAGAATAATACGTTAACAATGAACGAGCGCGCAACTCGATTATCAACGCTTGCAAGTTTAAAGCAAACAAGATACGGAGAAAGGACGACATGTCGACGACGAGACGGAGAGCACGTAAAATGCGAAACACGAAGCTCTCGCGATGCCGTAGTTCGTTATCGACGACGTTGAAGCCAATCCGCAGCAGCGTCGACAATGGCGACCGCGACGAGTCTCGCTCTCGATTCTCTCTTGCATATGAGCGGATGCAAAAAGTAGCCGATGGGGTTAACGTTAATTTGCATTCGTGCGTATATATATATATAGATATATATGCAACAAACGCACGTTATCTCTCTACGCTACCGCTGACCTGCAAAACAAAATAGCAATACGCCGGAGCGTATCGATAGAGAAACGTGCGATATTGTTTTGCATTTGCAAATTTTCTCTTATTCGACGAATAAGTTTACAATTCATCCCAGACAATTTCAGCAAAAAATAAAGTAGAAATTAAAAGCTATAAATCAATAATTAAAAAGATAAAGTGGTACACAGATTTTGAAATTTGGTTTAATTGCGCTTGTTAAACTGTTTATTGTCTAAAATCAAAGGCCGCACAAAAATTTTGAATCTCGGTAACTCGAGCTTTATAAAAATCGGTTTTTCCGAATGATATTTTTCCGCAATTAATTCCGAATGTAAAACAAGATTTAAAAAAAAAAAAAAAGATCAAAGGGAAAGATATCGCGGCGATAAACGGCGCGCGTACGCAGGGATGTTACGTGCATAGATTACAGGATAAGTAAAGGGCGGCCTGTGATAAAGCTGGCGTGCGAGATAATGCAGCCGAGATAATTATTTTTCAGCTACGACTGTTGGTAAATCTTATTTCCTTTTCGTGATTAATTGGCAAACCTGGCGGGAGAGTGATAATGAATGCGAGATAGATACCGGGAGACTCGGGTGAGGATGAAAAACAGTTTCTTGAATATATGCCAGACGCGCCATCTTGATGCGCGTGAATGACGAGAGTGCGATTGTAAGTAGATCGCGAGAAGATCTAAAGATAAAGTTTTGCTCTACGCGCGTTTTACAATTTTCTTATGTAACTCTCTGTGTAACATTCTAGAAGAAAGCCGAGAATTATGATGAAAACTTTTAGTTTTATTGAATTTTATAATATGATCCGATCGTTTTCATAAATATGAAATGACCTTTTACTTTTATCGTGCTGTAAATACTAGTAATACGTTGAGTGTTTGAAGCTACTGTAACATGACGGGGTTAATAGACAAAATGCTTTATAAACTCCACATGTGGTTTCAATACATATAGTTTATGTATCGATTTTTGCAAAGATAAAATGCCACGCAAACTCGATATAAAACTCGCTTTCCACATCTGGCTCGATGTCGTTTGTCCGTCGCATAATTGATATTGCTCAACAGTAATTTTTCTTTTTTTACATTATTTTATTGACATTCTACAAATTTGATCACTCCCGACTTACAACAAACATTGTGTTAATTTGTCAAATCTTCCTAAGTCATCGATCTTTTTTCTCCTCCATTAAAATTGCACGGATTTCAATTCGATACGAATTTAGCGATAGATCTTTGTGCGCGAGATTGACAACGACGTTCATATTAAACGGGGAAAGTTGGCCGAAAGCCAAAATGATATCGTGCTCTTGGCGCGTCCCTCGTCGGTGTTATTTCGAGGTTATAAGTTAGACAGCTCGTCCCGTGGGTTATCAAATATTCGCTGAAGATACTCGCAACTTGTATCGCACCGCTTGCGATACAAATATTTTTCGTATCCCATTTGTGGTATTTCTCACGTCCGTCTCGCTGATGCAACTATCTCGCGCGGAATTTAACATGTCCGAACTTCCAACAAGGCTCATACTTGTCACCGTACTACCTTACGAAACGCGTCTTGACCTAGACGATATCTATCTTAAGACAGATACCTCTCGAGTTCACATCGTATGATGTTATTTATAGGAATTACTGTCACGTCGAGACGTCACTCGAATCCGCTTCGAAATCAATGCGATATAATTCTATTTTAACAATTGAATAAAATCTTTATAGGTTTTTATTTATTTAATTCCATTTTTCTCTTGATTTTCAATATACTCAAAGTATATTTACTCGTCTGACGCGAACGATCATTATGATTAATAACATTCAGTTTTAAATAATAATCCTGCACAATGATATACGCGTTTAACAGTGAAACAGTTCTAATCTCTAAAAGGAAGAAAAGCTTGATGGATGATTCTATCCACAAGCTGGAAGTAGCTTCGCTTCGAAAGGTTTAATCGTGGAATTAATGAATATTGGTAATTCGTTCGCTACTTGTGTTGTCGCATCGCAGATCATTATTGTCGGTATAAAACGCCCCCGCAATAAGCGAGATGGCGAACAAAGCCGATAATCGCGAAAAATGACAGGAGACTTTATGTTCTTAGGAACTGCTATCTGTTCTCATTAACATCAAAAATATTGATCTACTCCTTCTTTTCACTTATACAGTAGTTTCGTCGTGAGTTTGCCGCGACAGGATTTTGAAACCCCGATTTCTTGTCAATCGAATTTCTTTTTAACCTCGGTACACGTAAAAGGAAGTTTTAAACAAAGTTTTTTTTTCGCGATCGACAAAGTGGATTATGAATCTTCCCTCTTTTCCTTCGCTGTGATCGAAGAACACAGCGAACGAGTGAAACACTTGACGTTTCACGGCATGAAGAGAAGGAGGAGACGCGAAAGGAGTAAAAGTCCGAAGGAATCACGATCGGGACCTGTCGATACCGTGACGTAACGAGTGACAGACTTTTTTTCCTCGGCTACTCCATTAACATCTCATTATGAACACTTGAGTGGTTTCGCCCCGCCCGAAATATCTTAAGTCAAGTTGGAACTTCCATTAAAATATCTTGCGAGTCTTTGCTCCGAACCGTTTACCAATCTTTGCTCCGAGAACGTTGTGCAACATGACTAGCGAAAAAAAGATTTTTTATTTATGTAGAGCGCTCTCTTTCTTCTCTTCCCGCGTGATTTTTTTCGGGTTATTCTTTTGGATACACTCGCGAGCAATTCAAAATGCAGTAACTTCTGTGTAATATTCAATAGAGATATTAAAAGTTCATGACATACTGTTGAGCTATCTTCTTATTGTATAATTACAATCTACTTTTGAGAATAATTAATTAAATTTTAACTCGATTAGAGAATGTTCATCTTCAAACATGTACAATGCTAATACATTATTAAATTTTATATATACATATTATATAACATTGTTATAATATGTGTAACGGTAGATTACATAAATATATATCGTTATTGTATTAATATATTACATCACCTGTATTATTATATATTGCACCACCTGTGCTAATACAAATATCGCGACACGCACCTGGTTATCGATACCGATCATAATTCAACACGTGCGCGAGTCTGCGTATTAGAATTCCTTTTCACGCTATTATCATAACTAACGCAGAGTCGAAAGGTCGTGGCTTCTAGCCAAACTACGGGCGCTATTGAATTAGGAGACGCCACAAAGCATGTCCCTTGAATGCTAATAGAGTTAGCTAACTCGGTTTCTCTCGCATGTTACTTAATCGTTTCCTACAACTTCATCTTGTCCACGCGTATTTACGGTAAGCTAGATGCACAATTGTATACTTATGTAACATTGATTACATAATTTAAGAAATCTTTGTTTATTTATTCTATTCGTTCTATTCTTTCTCTTACATAAAATTCAGTCTTGTTTGTGAATTTAAAGAAGATATTATTTATATATAGGAGAGAAGAGAAAAAGAGAGAGAGAGAGAAAGAAAAGAAAAGTGCAAATGTACTTTTCTTGATTGCCATTGTCTTAAGTACATAATTTATAAGCTAACATATTGTAAAATTTGCAATTTATATTGTTCAAAAAAATCTTATTTCACAGATCAATCGCAAATATATTGTGTACTTACAATATTGTATTACACTACAAAATATTTCACAAAGCATTCTTAGTTCTTGATTACAATACTTGGACTTGTTCGCACTGTATTACATTGTACGGCTGCTATATTTTGACCGACTGTGTATGATCATGTAACAACCTAACTGCATTATTTGGATGATTATTTATATTGTTGATGACAAAGAAAGTTTAGATTTTGTACAAACGGAAATAGACGTTTCTGATATCAAGTGAATTTGTACATATCAAGAAAAGTGGACGTTGTAATTAATAAGATATCTGAATTTTCTAGAGCATACTATCGTCATATAACATCAATATATCTTCTTACCGGATGATAGACAATTTTGTTGTGATCATGAGAAGATTAGATAATCGTCTTACAAACGTCTCCGAGACATCTTTATAAGTTGAACGTAATTCTCTCTTTGCGCAAAAGTGCTCTAATATATCGCAGTCGGCGACGCAGCTCCGCGCGAGGGAGGAAGTACAATAACGCGCACTCGCGGAAAAGTCCGCAAATGAATTCAGCGGAATTTCGCCGTCGGAAATTTTATGACCGAAATTAGCATATTTATTTTGCGCAGAACCGGTTGGAGAATCGCGAGGCATTGCGAGCTCCTGCTACGGTCTCCTGTAATATTTTTTAATTGCCTTTACAAGAATTGCGTTTCGTGTTTTGTTTCGTCCTTTGTTAAGCCGAGTATGGTGGTCTTTCTCACGCCACAGAAAAATAAAATCACAGTTATATCATGTACGATTTTGCTATATTTTTCACGAAAATGAACAGAAATATATGGAATTTACACGTGCAATGTATTTTGCACGCAAGATGTTCTCTATACACTTTTTTTCGACTCATTAAGATCTTTTTAGAAACTTTTAAATTTTTTTACATTATCACAAATGTATATATAGCACTTGAAATAAATAACAGAGATATATCTAAAGATATATCTCCGTTTCTGCTGTGACGTCCGAGATATATCTAAAGATATCTAAAGATATATCTCGAACGTCACAGCAGAAAAAAACGTTAGCGTTTGAAATGTAAACAAGTATGCACTCGGCGAAAATAACGTTAATTCGTCAATAATTCAGGAAAAATTCAGAAAAAATAAAAAGATAAAACGTCCGATGTGTACGCCATATCAGTGCTGTCTTACGTGCGAACTTAGGTCTCACTGTGTTAGAGTCGCTCGTTGCGCGAGGACCGTTTTCCTAGAGAAGGGTGGGGAACGGTATCTCGAATGCCGGACTATCAATAATAAAACCGAGTTTACTGCTACAGGGAAATGGCGGCTCCGCGCCGTCGAATATTGAGAAAGTAGCGAGAAACACCTGCGCAAATTGAATACGTTAGATCTCCACATAGACCAAGTAATATAACTCGTTTTCTTACATGTACATCGTATAAGATAGCGCAGTGCAGAGCGCAGCGCTGTGTAAACAAATATACGCTATAAAGACGTGGTCGTTCATCGGTATTTATTTTTGTTCTATTTCTCGTTTTGCCTCGCAGTTCACTTGTGCTAAGAAACCGCTGAAAATGTTTTTATTATATTTTTCTATAGTGTTCCCTTTGGAACTTTTGTACATCTTTCGATTCGTATACGTGAATACACTCTCGATAAACATTTCTCACTTTCGATGAAAATTCGATTATAGAAAATTCTTTATATTTTTTCTCCATTCAATAAAAACACGTGTGACTTGCTGTATTGTTTTAAGACAACGGTTCTGAATAAATTCGCAGAGATACAAGAAATTAATATCAAGAGGCACGGTAGTGCCTCGCGCCAAGTTCAGGCGCAACGAAGTGGCGCTCGAACTGCGCGAGCACACTAATAGGGAAGACGACGGCCCGGAAAGCCGGAGATTCCAGGTTCGACTCCTGGCTGAGGAGTTTTTTTCGCAATATTTTAAAATTA